>JBBPBX010071427.1:0-18323 GCA_038048925.1 Garcialebias charrua | reverse complement strand
CTCCCTCGGAACGTGTTCAAAGCTCTCCCGGAGGTGGGAGTTAAAGCTCCGTCTTACGGGAGACTCTGCCAGACGTTCCCAGCAGACCCTCACAATACGTTTGGGTCTGCCAGGTCTGACCGGCATCCTCCCCCACCATCGGAGCCAACTCACCACCAGGTAGTGGTCAGTTGACAGCTCCGCCCCTCTCTTCACCCGAGTGTCCAGGACATGCGGCCGCAGATCAGATGAGACGACAACAAAGTCGATCATTGAACTACGACCTAGGGTGTCCTGGTGCCAAGAGCACATATGGACACCCTTATGCCTGAACATGGTGTTCGTTATGGACAATCCATGACGAGCACAGAAGTCCAACAACAGAACACCACTCGGGTTCAGATCAGGGGGGCCGTTCCTCCCAACCACACCCCTCCAGGTCTCACTGTCATTGCCCACGTGAGCGTTGAAGTCCCCCAGCAGAACAAGGGAGTCCCCAGGAGGCGCACCCTCCAATACCCCCTCCAAGGACTCCAAAAAGGGTGGGTAATCTGCGCTGCCGTTCGGCGCATAGGCACAAACAACAGTCAGAGCCCGTCCCCCCACACGTAGGCGAAGGGAGGCTACCCTCTCGTTCACCGGGGTGAACCCCAACGTACAGGCACCAAGATGGGGGGCAACAAGTATGCCCACTCCTGCTCGGCGCCTCTCACCAGGGGCAACTCCAGAGTGGAAGAGTGTCCAACCCCTCTCAAGGAAACTGGTTCCAGAGCCAGAGCCATGCGTTGAGGTGAGTCCGACTATTTCTAGCCGGAACCTCTCAACCTCACACACTAGCTCAGGCTCCTTCCCCACCAGAGAGGTGACATTCCATGTCCCAATGGCCAGCTTCTGTAGCCGAGGATCAGACCGCCAGGGTCCCCGCCCTCGGCCACCACCCATTCCACAATGCACCCGACCCCTTTGGCCCCTCCCACAGGTGGTGAGCCTATGGGAAGGGGGACCCACGTCTCCTCTTCGGGCTGTGCCCGGCCGAGCTCCATGGGTGAAAGCCCGGCCACCAGGCGCTCGCCAACGTGCCCCTCCTCCGGGCCTGGCTCCAGAGTGGGGCCCCGGTGACCCGCGTCCGGGCGAGGGAACATTGTTTCCATTTATATTATTCATCATAAGGGGTCTTGTGGTTGGGTCTTGTGGGCTGCGCTTTGTCTCGTCCCTCACCTAGGACCTGTCTGCCTTGGGTGACCCTACTAGGGGCATAAAGCCCCTGACAGCATAGCTCCTAGGATCATTGGGACACTCAAACCCCTCCACCACGGTAAGGTGGCAGCCCAGGGAGGGCTCGAGCTTTATAATGTTAATGTCGAGTTAAAAAAAATTATGTACTCATTCAACCCCTAGATGGTATCAATATCGGCCGATATTAGCGATAACGTTAAATATCGGACATAGGCCATTCCATCAAAAAAAAAAAGATATAAAAGGTCATTTTTTAATTTGAGAAACTGTCAAGTATATCTAACTACTTGGCGCTTTTCACTTGTCGCTTGTGAACAAGTTGAATTTATATTTGTGAAAATTTACAAATTTGCACTGTTCGAGTGTTGTCATTGTGTTAGAGAGAGTAAATATCGTGAATAAATTTGACATTAAACATAATCCAAGTTGAAGTGTTACGTCATTCCCAGCCCCCGTCTTGGCATCTGGTAGCAGACCAAACTGACAAAGACCTTGCGGAATAATGAAGTATTTTAATTCCACAGCAGAAAAAGCTATGTAGTCTCTGTAAGTAGGTCTAGAGGAAAAACACATTGGTACAGTATTGATATTGGTTATCGGTCAAATAAATTTGAACAAACCGTCATATTAGATATCGGCAAAAAATCCAATATTGTGCATCCCTAAATTAAATCACTGATTCAGGTGTGTTGGAGCGGAGAAACGTTCCTCAAGGACAAAGCGCTGATTAGTCTCTACAGATTCAGACTAGCTTTGTAGAGATGTAGTAGAGTGCTGTGTAGATGCATAATAAATGAGGGCACAGGTTGTATTGTAAAGTACTTTGAGTATCTTGACTAGATAGAAATGTGCTATAGAAGTCCATTTACCTTTTTTTTTTTTAATATACAATTATTGTAGACACGGCCATTTATATCTAATAGCAGTTACTTGCCCTGTTAGTGTATTGTATCTTGCACTGCAAAGACTGAGCTCCCACTCATTGCATTTCCAGTGTTTACTCCTCGGGTGGTCAGCACCGCAGTGGCCCGGTATAACTTCGCAGCACGGGACATGAGAGAGCTGTCCTTGCGAGAAGGAGACATCGTCAAAATCTACAGCAAGATCGGCGGAGACCAGGGCTGGTGGAAAGGAGAGGCCAACGGGAGAGTAAGTGTGGGGATGAATGTCTAAGAACAGGGTGGAGTAAATTGAACAGTTAAAAAAGAAAAAAGCCTGAAGCAGCAGCGGGGAAGAGAGGGGGGAGAACCTGGCTGCTTGGAGATATGCCCGTTCAATACTCTGGCTGTAAAACTGGATGTGATGTCAGCTTTTATTTCAGGAATGTTCCCCATAAAGCTGTGAATTTAATCAACATGAAGTGGAGACGCACAAAGTGGATCCACTTTTAGTTCTGCTCTTTGTTCTCACGTTGTAGGTCAAATTTGTTACAAGTTTTTTTTTTTCCCCCGCACAGTTCCTACTGTTTCTTCTTATTCGGGAACTTCAACACAAAAGCTTTTAACTTTATTTTTTATCTTCTTTCTTTAGTTTAGTTTATTTATTTATTCTGGTCAGAATACTTTCTTGTCTGGTCAGAATAGTTTAATTCTGATCTAATTATGGCAGGGGTGCTCATTAGGTAGATTGCGATCTACTGGTAGATCTCTGAGGTAGTACTGGTAGATCGTAGCATGACATTAAAAAAAATTGTCTGTTCAGTGCCCTGAGATTACTTCTTTTGTGAATTGACGCTATATAAATAAACTGAATTGAATTGAATCTTAGAACATCTTTACTCAGCAAACACAACAGTTTAGGTCAAAATACTATAATTTTAAAGCCACAGTACTATAGTTCATAATTTCTTATCTGGCAACCCGACTGACATGAAAACTACAGCATTTTTCATGTAAACCAGCTTATTTTTTGTTTATTACCCCCAATAAACATTGAAAAATCACTAATGTTTCCACAGGTTGTTTTCGTGTAAACGGGGCCTTATAGTAGATAGATCACTTTGACTTGATCATTTCAAAAGTAGCTCACATGCTGGAAAAAGTCTGAACACCCCTGAATTATGGTAACAAGCTAACAGCTAGTTTAAGACCACTAAAAAACAAATGAATCGATTTTCTTTGTTCTTCAAAACTAAATGTTTTTTGTATAATTCTAAATCAGTTTGTTGCACTGTTTTGTTTTAATTATCATATTTTCATCATCTGTTATCATCATTTTATTGCATTTGTGGCTGTTTCTTTCTTTCAGCTGTTCTTTGTTCTTCCTTTCATTCGTTCTTTCATTCTTTTGTCTGTTCTTCCTTTCTTTCGTCTGTTCTTTCTTTCATCCATTTTTTGTTCTGTTGTTTTGCTCATCCATTCTTTCTTTCTTCCTTTTTTTGTCCGTTCTTTACTCCAGTTGTTATTTCTTTCATCTGTTCTTTCATTCATTAATTCTTTCTTTTTTCTTTTGTTCTTTTGTTCTTTCGTTCATCCGTTCTTTCATTCATCTGTTCTTTCTGTCATTCATTCTTTCTTTCTTTTATCCGTTCTTTGTTTCTTTCTTTCATCCGTTCTTTCTTTATTTCATGTGTTCTTTTGTTCATCCATTATTTTGTCCTTTCATTTGTTCATCCTTTTTTGTTCCGTCCATTCTTTCTCTTTTCATTCTTTCTTTCTTTCATTTGTTGTTTTGTTCATCTGTTCTTTTGTACTTTCTTTCGTTTGTCCGTTCTTTCTTCTGTCCATGTTTTAATTTCTGTTCTTTCATTCATCCTTTATTTTTCTTTCTTTCATATTTTCTATTGTCTGTTCTTTGTTTTGTCCGTTCTTTCTTTTGTCCGTTCTTTCTTTTGTCCGTTCTTTCTTTCGTTCATCCTTTTTTAAATTGTGTCTGTTCTTTTATTCATCCGTTCTTTTGTTCTTTCTTTCGTTCATCCGTTCCTTCTTTCGTCCATTTATTTGTTAGTCCATTCTTTGTTCATCCATTCTTTCTTTCATCTGCTCTTTCACTCATTCATTTTTTCTTTTGTTCTTTCTTTCATCCATTATTTCTTTCATCTGTTCTTTCTGTCATTCATTCTTTCTTTCTTTTATCCGTTCTTTGTTTCTTTCTTTCATCCGTTCTTTCTTTATTTCATGTGTTCTTTTGTTCATCCATTATTTTGTCCTTTCATTTGTTCATCCTTTTTTGTTCCGTCCATTCTTTCTCTTTTCATTCTTTCTTTCTTTCATTTGTTGTTTTGTTCATCTGTTCTTTTGTACTTTCTTTCGTTTGTCCGTTCTTTCTTCAGTCCATGTTTTAATTTCTGTTCTTTCATTCATCCTTTATTTTTCTTTCTTTCATATTTTCTATTGTCTGTTCTTTGTTTTGTCCGTTCTTTCTTTTGTCCGTTCTTTCTTTTGTCCGTTCTTTCTTTCGTTCATCCTTTTTTAAATTGTGTCTGTTCTTTTATTCATCCGTTCTTTTGTTCTTTCTTTCGTTCATCCGTTCCTTCTTTCGTCCATTTATTTGTTAGTCCATTCTTTGTTCATCCATTCTTTCTTTCATCTGTTCTTTCACTCATTCATTTTTTCTTTTGTTCTTTCTTTCATCCATTATTTCTTTCATCTGTTCTTTCTGTTATTTTATCTTTTCTTTCTTTCTTTTGTCCATTCTTTCTTTCATCCGTTCTTTCTTTCTTTCATATGTTCTTATTTGTTCGTCCATTCTTTTGTCGTTTCTTTTGTTCTCCCTTTATTCTTCCATTCATTCTTTCTCTTTCTTTTTGTTATTTCTTTCTTTCGTTTGTTCTTTCGTTCACCTGTTCTTTTGTCCTTTCTTTCATTCATCCGTTCTTATGTCCATTTTTTGTTTGTCCTTTCATTATTTCTTTCTTTCTTTCATCTGTTCTTTTTTGGCCATTCTTTCTTTCTTTTGTCCGTTCTTTCATTCATTCATTATTTCTTTCTTTCATCTGTTTTTGTTTTGTCCATTCTTTCTTTCGTTCTTTCTTTCTTTTGTCCGTTCTTTCTTTCATCCATTCTTTTTTTATTTTGTCTGTTCTTTTGTTCATCTGTTCTTTTGTCCATTCTTGTGTTCATCCTTTCTTTCTTTCTTTCTTTCTTTCTTTCTTTTTTCTTCATAAACAGCAGCATTAGTTTCATGTTGTATTATTCTGATGCAGCGTAGGACATTTATTACCAGAATGTCATATATTTGCCTGAATATCTCTGACTTGCTAAACGGACATTGATATAAAGAAATAAAACCTTTTACTTTATTTATATATTTTTAATGATTGAAGTTGCTCAAAGTCTTGACGTTGTTCTTTCCCCACTCATACTAGCAGTTAGCTTATCAGTCTAGTCAGATTTAAACATTATTTCTTCAAACCAACTGGGGCTTTATTGGCTAATGGTGCATAAAATAAGTCTAACCCCATCTAAAGCTGCTCAAGCTGCTCTGCTGCAACTGTGCTGCTTACAGCATTCTAACGCACCCGATCACAGCTTGGTATGCAAACTACACTGTAGCCTCCAGAGACTCATAAATACATCACCGAAAATGATCAGCCTCCCGTTGTCCAAACTGGTAGACATCTTCAAAATCTGCTTGAAGAAAGCTGAAGCTCAGCTCTCCCTCGTCAGCTCTTTGCACTTCTACCATATGGCAGGTGCCACAAGGGCTTTCTCAGCCCACACCTTTAAGCTAGAAAGCAGCATTTTTTTTCTTTTTTCCCAAGAGCAGCCAACGAACTGAGCTCTGATAATCATTTCCTGCTTCTGCTGTCATCACCTTCATTATTGCCGACTCGGGTCTGAACTAACTACTTATCTATACACCACATGGCCATATTCACTTTAGATCCCAGGAGCAGCTGTGCAGTTTTTCATACATTATTAGAGGTTTAAACATATGCTTGAATTCCATTTGGTGCAAAGAAGCTACAGGAAACTTTAATGCAAAAGCAACTTTAATACTTAGCACTTTAATAAATGTACAAAACCATTAACATTATACATTTTATATTTGTCAGAGTCAGAGTACTTTTATTAGCATTGCACAAGTTTGCACCAGTACAACGTGAATATGTATGCACAGTCATCCTGAAGGGGACTACGTGTGTGAAGCTGCTGCTATCAGGACACCATATGAGACATCAAAAGATATATCACATTTTGTCTTTCAGCGCGGCCTCTCCCATCCGTATCAGGATGAAGGTTATAGGTGTGAAACAAGGAAAGAGCCATGAGGGTAGTAGCGTTAGCAGTGACGGCTCGTATAAGTGGGCTAGTGGGGCTAAGCCCTACCTGGTATTCACAATAAAAAGGTTAAACATTATATAATTATAATATAATTATATAATTATAAACAATTTATAAATAACAACTTAAAAATAAACAGAATTTAAAAATAATGTGCCTTATTTAGTGAAATTTACAACAAAAACTGGTGCTAAACCATCTGGGAAGATCCCAGCGTCGTTCTGCAGGGCTAATTTTTCACAGCCCATTTTAATTCAATGTCTCTGTGGTTCAGAATGATTGACATGCGTCTCGCCACGCCCCTTCAGTTTGCGGCTCATTGGGGCTAATTCTGATCAGCCCAGGATCAGCCCAGTGCCACAGAAATAAGCCAGTTAGGGTGGACGTACAATGGACCTTACCAAGCTCCGCCCAGAAACGCCTCGCGCAGCAGTTTCAATGGAAAATATTATCATTTCTGCCAGATTCCAACAAAATATCAGCCACGACAATGGACAGGGGAACCAACAAGTTCATGCCCTTCATTTATTCACATGTCCTCAGTTTAATCACCGCAGCAGCTGCTGGAGTGCACCGTGCACCTCTTCCACTTTCAGTTTCGTTTTTACGTGCGCGGAGGTGACACTACGTGCGGTGCAGAGTGAGAAGAGAAGGATTAAAAAGAGAAAAGCTCTGGAAACAGACGCAGCTAAATGTACAGGTGAGGCATGATGTTGAAGTCTGCTGCAAACCACCGTTCAAGTTAATTATGAAGTCAATGAATTTTGTGGTGTGTGGCATTGTGACATACTGTTATATAATTTAAATATATTATATGAGTCTGGTGAAGAGCTGCTCTATATGAAAAGTGCCATGAGATGTAGATGATTCAACCCTTTAGAGAAATTGGCCTGAATTGATTATAAATATTTGTAAAAAGGGAAGATTTGTGTTATGACAATTTTTAAAATGTGATTTAGTGTCAGAGTGATGAGGGGATTGTTCCTGTCAGTATGAAGGGACAGGTGTGCTGTTCTAACTGTGTGTGAACAAACATTAGTTCCAATATAAACACTTTCTAAACCACAGTAGTGACTCATTATATTTTTATCATTAAAAGATAATATATATACATAAAGCAATGAAAGGGAATAGTATGAAAGTAATATGAAATAAGCCTGCATATTTTACCATTGAAAACATATTAATTGGTTAAGTCAAAATGTGTTTTCCATATCAAATGTGCTAAATCTTTACAGATTATTGTTCTGATGCAGGCTCAATAAATGTAGGACCGCCTCTGCTTTTGAAATCAGTGATTTCTGTTGTTGGCAAAAGTTTGTGTGTGTGTGTGTGTGCGTGCGTGTGTGTGTGTGTGTGTGTGCGTGCGTGCGTGTGTGTGTGTGTGTGTTTGCGTGCGTGTGTGTGTGTAAATTAGCCCACCCTAAAAATATCATCACCAGCCGTCACTGAGCGTTAGTATTACAAAAAAGATATATCACATTTTGTCTTTCAGGACACCATATGAGACATCAAAAAACTCTACCAGCAAGCACACATTTAAGACAAATCACATTTGCATTTGAGGGCGAAGCAGTGAGACAAGTCCATGAGCTCCATTCAGATTAGCCAGAGTTCTGATGATGACGTGATCAGCCAGCCTTATCTGACTCAGAGGACACAGAATAGTTCTCTGGGGAGGGGCGGAGGGTGCGACAGAAGCTTCATTTCTTCAGTTGCTCCACTGTTGGAAAGTGTATTTGGCAGATAACCCACAATGAATTGCACCATTATTGACCTCTCTACTTAAAAGTTATACCAAAGTTTACAAAAGCATGTACATGTATATTTTCATTAATTCAACCTTTATTTAGGCAGGTTAATCCCATTGAGCCTCGAGGACTCATTTACAAGAGAGACCTGTTTTCAACAAAGAATGATGACAACAGTGACAACAATAGACTTATCATAAAAGAGCCATACAGATTTTTTTTTGAACAAGTTAAAATAATATGTCAAAAAAAGTAGCAAAAACAGCTAGATTACATGTATAAGGCAAATGTAAACATCTTTGGCATTAACCCCAGTGCAATACCTGTAAGTACAGTTAAGGTTACTACCAAGCAAGAGACAGAATAAAGATGAAGGTCCTCTCCACACAGGTCAGAGACAAAGTTACGGCGATGTGCAGATCAGGTTGTGTTGTAAAATAAAGTCAAAACCTAAACATTCAGACACAATTAAAACTATTATTAGAAAATGGAAAGGTTATGTCACCCCTGCAACTCGGTCAAGAGATTGTCATTCACCAACGTCAAGAACCAGACAAGTAAAACAGTAATAAGAGGAAACCCCAGGAGGACAAAGATAACTGCTGGATCTGAGCAGCTCTCGTAGAGATGGACAGGTCTGTTGACAGGACCACTGGAAGCTGCACAGAGCTTGGCTTCTTGTAAGAGTGGTGGGAAAAAGACACATTAAAGAAAACAAAGCAAGGCAGACAGTTTGGAAATTGCCGTATCCATAATGGAGACTCCTCAAATGTGAAGAATGAGATCTGTGGTCAGATGAGACCAAACAAATTTTAGGCCATCAAGAACACCATGGGGGCAGCTGTGGTTGAGTGGTTAGAGCAGTCGTCCTCCAATGGGAGAGTTAGGTGTTCAATTCCACCAGCAGTCACATACTGAAGTGTCCCTAGGCAAGACACTGAACCCCTCATTGCCTCCAATGTGTGTCCCATCAGTGTATGAATGTGATCTTAAGCACTGATTAGTCTTGTAGAGTGCTGTAAGAATTTGTAAATGAGGGCACAGATCATAGTTTAAAGCACTTGAGTATCTGGATAAGATAGATAGAAAGGCGCTTTATAAGTACAGTCCATTTACCAAAAAGTTCCAGTGTTTAATTGAGCTAAGCTAGTAGAGATGTACTTGAAAAGACTTGGTGCAGTATATGCTGCACAAAGTTGATCTACAAAGTCTTCACCTTGGAAGAATGAACACATCCTCCCACTGTACATTGGATACTCATCTTATCTAAAGTAAAGCCAAAGAAAACATTTTCGGCTGCTCTTTTTCCAAGAACAACAACAAAATTCCACACAGCAATATTGGTTCCCCTTGCCTGTAACTGACCATGTTTGTTCATTTGCTCGATGTGCACCAGCTTCAAGTTCCTCAATGTCTCACATTGTGACGCAAAGAGGGGAGATTGGGACTACCCTTTGTCCATCTGTCAGTGTTTTGAGCATAACTTCAAAAGTAATCGAGGTCCATTTTGGTGTGTGCCTGCATAAGAAAGCTCACTATTGAAAATTGGGCTGCCAAGTCAAAGTCCCAGATGGCGACCAGCATATGTGTTAAACCAACCACCCCCCTATCATTTGAGGAAACTATGCGTTCTAGTTTTTGTAATGCTTAAAATATATCCATCCATCCATCCATCATCTTTTACCCGTTTCTTCCTTTTTGGGTCGCAGGGGTCACTGGTGTCCATGTCCAGCCATCACTGCGCGAGAGGCGGGGGACACCCTGGATAGGTCTCCAGTCCATCACAGGGACACAGAGTCAAATGAGACAACCAATCTCTCTCTCACTCACACCTAGGGACAGAGTTACCAGTCAGTCTTAACATGCATGTTTTTGATCTGTGGGAGGAAACTGAAATACCCGGGAAAAATCCTCACATGCACAGAGAGAACATGCATACGCCACCCATAAAGGCCTCCAGGCCGGGGTTTGATACCAGGGCTCACTGAGAGGCGGCACCTCTACCAATTGCGCCACCATGCTGCTTGCTTAAAAGTATAGTTTCCTCAAATGTTTGAGGTAGCCAAAGATTAATATATGGTGGCCATGGCCACCCACTATTGGCCACCCCCTGGTTCCTCCATTACTCCTGGTCATGAAAGAAATGGCTCCCTCTACTTGCCAAGGTCCATCACTTTGTGCTGTGGGACAAGCAAAAAATAACTTAACAACCCACTTTAATATCTTGCACCAAAAACCTGTTCAATTCCCTTCCAGACAAACATCTCAAAAACTATCTAAAAAAGCTAAGTCTGGTCCTCTGGACATTCAAAAAACAAAACAAAACAAAGCAAAAAAAAATTGTAGAAACGTTTCGTCTTTCGTCCGAAAGACTTCCTCAGTCTGAGCTGCTGTATTCAGCTCAGTCTTATAAATAACACCCTCTCACAGTGGATCAACATATACCTGCCCCCTACATGGGGCAACCCACACCCAAACCCATGAGGTAGGCCCATTCATTCTGAGGTGGAGAGTAGCCGACATCCAAGATTCATCCCAACCCCGGCAGGACAGGACACCCGAGCCCAAGCAGCCCCTAGGGAGAGTGCAATGCCAGCCCCGCCTACTGCGAACCCTCAGGCCCCAAACCTTCCCATAGTCCAGGACAACACCCGACGGCCTGCCATCCTACCGGACCCCACCCCCAGAATGGCCGCCAGGGGACCAGGGGCTGAAAAAAAATGTAAAAAAAAAGAGAGAAAATAAATAAACAAACCTAGACCCCGACACACACACACCCGTCCCCAAGTGTGCTGTTGATGTGTGTTGTTCTAAAGTGCACTTAAAAAAGGAAAGAGAAGGAGCAAAGGTTGACATTATGCCAGTTTCCCCTCCACCCCAACTCTAACCCAAGCCCTTACTGTCTAAATGCATAATTGTGAGTGAGCACAGGCACAGGAGGCGAGAGTGGTGTCATCTTGCCACCCATAACCATAGTGCTCACCCCAAATTCCTATATGTGAATTTTATGAGGATGTTTATGAGTGAATGTCTAAGGTGTATAATAAAATTGAGTCCCAGGTGGTACTGCTTGCTAGTATCACTCAGCCCTCTGAATAGCAAACAACCATCAGGGTGCTAATGATCCATCGTTAGGCTGATGGTCCTCCTTGATCATGTGAGCAGCTGGTTTCGGCTGTCATCAGCCAACTGGTTGATCCACTGTGAGAGGGTGCTATTTATAAGACTGAGCTGAATACAGCAGCTCAGACTTTCTTTCTTCTTCATGTTAATTTTACTTCAGTGGAATGCAAGAAGTATACTTAGTAATGGTTTAGAGTTTAAAAAATACATTTCTGATTTGATAGATAAACCTCAACTAATTTGCATTCAAGAAACCTGGCTCAAGCCCCAATTGGATTTCATAATACCTGGATATACAACAATTAGGAATGATAGGAGGGACAAACAAGGTGGAGGAGTGGCGACTTTTGTACAAACTGGAGTAAGATATACAGTAGAATCAATTAACCAGAATCATGAAGCAATAGTAATTAAAATTTGGTTGGGAAAAGATCAGATTTCTGTGATAAATTTTTATAACGCTAACAGAAAGTTGTCCATTCCAGAGCTTAATGAAGTAAACGTACAAAATGACGGTAAGACTCTATGGTGTGGTGATTTCAATTCACATAATAATTTATGGGGAAGTCTGAATACAGACACAAATGGTTTGGTAATTGAAGAGTTTATTGAATTACATTCACTGGTTTGTATTAATGATGGTAGCCCCACTAGATATGATTGTAATAGAAATTTAGAAAGTGTTTTAGACCTAACATTAGTATCAAATGCAATAGCTGGAATAACATCTTGGGAGGTGCTGAGTGATTTTCCTATGGGTAGTGATCATTTCCCTATTAGGATATCAATTGGTTCAGAAGTAATTAAAGAAGAGGAGGAGCAGATACCAAGATGGAGACTAAATAGGGCTAATTGGGATTTATTTAGAAATTTAGTTGATATTCAATTTAATGAATTAGATGAGAATTTGTTTTGTAATATGGAAATGTGTCATACAAAGGTTGTATCTATCATTATTAATGCAGCTGAAACTTCAATTCCTAAAACTAGGGGTAGAGGAACTAGAAAATCTGTTCCTTGGTGGAATGAGCAATGTAGCCTTGCTATAAGAGAAAGAAATAAAGCCTTTAAATTGATCAGAAAGCACCATACTATGGAGACATTACTACAATATAAAAAAGCACAAGCTATAGTTAAGAAGACTGTTAGAGCAGCAAAAAAGGCATGCTGGAGACAGTATTGCAATTCTATTGGAAGAGAAACCAAGTTAGCGGAAGTATGGAGAATCATTAAGAAAATGAATGGGGTTAAGAAAACTTCTTCCTTACCTGTGCTAAAATTGAATGGGAAAATAGCGGACAGTAATAGAGAAAAGGCGGAATTGTTAGCAGAATCCTTCATTGCAGTACACAGTTCAAACAATTTATCTGTGGATATGAAAAGGAATAAAGAAAAGTTATTATCTGAAAACCCAGAAATTACTATTAAGAAAATAGTCTCAGATCAAGATTTAGATATGCCTTTCACCATATATGAGTTGGAAAAAGCTATTATTAACACTAGGCAAACAACACCTGGTAAGGATGGGGTATGCTATACCATGCTTAAACATTTAGGAAAATCATCTCTTATTGTTTTATTAAAACTGTTTAATTTGATTTGGATGACTGGAAATATTCCCGCGCAATGGAAACAGTCAATCATAATTCCCATACTAAAACCGGGGAAAAAGGCAGCTGATCCGACTAATTATAGACCTATTGCACTCACATCACAATTAGGTAAAATAATGGAAAGGTTAGTTACAGAAAGACTAACATATTTTATTGAAAGTAAAAATAAATGCTGTCCTTTTCAAAGTGGTTTTCGTAAAGGGAGAAGTACAATGGATGCAATACTGTGTTTGGAATCTGACATAAGAAAAGCTCAGACGAATAAAGAATTAGTGATAGCTGTGTTCTTTGATATGGAGAAGGCGTACGATATGTTATGGAAAGAGGGATTACTGATTAAATTAAGGAACCTCGGTATAGGAGGTAAGATGTATAATTGGGTTTTGGATTTTTTGTTTGGTAGAGAAATAGAAGTTAGGGTGGGGACAAATTTCTCTACCAAGTACACTGTTGAGAATGGTACCCCACAAGGCAGTGTGTGCAGTCCGATTCTTTTTAATATCATGATAAATGATATATTCGATGAGATGGATGGGAGAATAGGTAAATCCTTATATGCAGATGATGGGGCTTTGTGGGTGCGGGGACGTAATCTGGTATATTTACAGAAAAAGATGCAGGATGCTATCTCGAAAGTGGAAGTTTGGGCAAACAAATGGGGATGTAGGATGTCAACAACAAAAACTCAAGTCATTTGTTTTTATAGAAGACACAAGGACGTTACGTTACACCTTTATAAACAAAAGCTTGAACAAGTTAAAACGGTGAGGCTCCTAGGAGTCATCTTTGATGAAAGTTTAACGTGGAAACATCAAATAGAATCAGTTCAAAATAAATGTAAAAAAGTGAACAATTTGCTAAGATGTCTGTCTGGACAGGAATGGGGAGCATCAAGAAAAGCGCTGTTAGGAATATATCGGGCCCTCATGAGATCTTCTTTAGATTATGGGTGCATTGCATATATGGCAGCTGCTGACAGTCATCTGAAGAAACTGGATAGTGAACAAACGAAAGGACTGAGAACTTGTTGTGGAGCTTTCAGAACAACATCTTTAGCAGCTTTACAAGTGGAAAATGGTGAGCTTCCATTGAGATTACGCAGATTAAAGCTAATGTATTTGTATTGGGTGAACCTACAAGGACATAAACAAGATCATCCAACTAAGATGGTGCTGCAGGACTGTTGGGAACATAATAAATCAAATTATAATAGTTTTGGATGGGTTGGGGACATTAAAGCTGATAATCTTGGTTTAACTAAATTCCAATATAGTGCAACAGTTCCACAATCTGAAATTCCACCATGGCTATTTATATATCCAGAAGTTGATCTCCAATTGGGGGAAATTCTTAAAAAGGGAAATACTCCAGAGTGGATGGTAGTGAATAAGCATCTTGATAGATATAAAGATAGTACACTCACAGAAATATTTAACCCCAATTTTTAAGATTTATGTAATTTTATTAAATGACAAAATTGCGTGCCTTTTTATTAGATAATTTCAAGGCAAACCTATGAAATAAACCTTACATGATGCATATGCATTCATGTAATAAGGCCTATTTATTTTAAATGCATAACCCTCAGGTTTATGTATTCAGAATTAATAACATATAATTACTCTAAATGAATAATCTTGAGGGTATTTATTTCAAATACATAAAGAATATTATTTTAATTTGCATAATAATCAGGTTTATTATTCAATATAAATAGCATATATTTATTTTAATTACATGTCATTTATGCATATGTAATGAACTAAATTAATCAAAATGCATAACATTTATGCAATTCCTTTCCATTCATACCAACAATCTTAATGAACCAATCAGTTGTTGTTCTTTCAACATCTTTATTAAACTTCAAATCATATTAAATACACAAAATTATAATATCAAAATTAAAGTTTCACTTGTGCATATTCACAAGACCATAGGTCCCATTTTGGCCATACTTTTCCTAAAATATTACAAGTAAAAAAAATAAAGACTTCACCTTAGTGGATTTTGTAGAAACTTAAGCACCTTTTAGAACAAATCTTTGTAACACTTAACTCCACTGAATCTGGAAACAATTCAAGAAAAAAAATCTGGTTTGAGCTGAGGTAATACAATATGTCCCGCTAAAACATTTTAGAAACCAACCATCTATGAACTTGCATAAGAACTCACCTACACAGCCACATTCACACATCACTTCCTGTTAAGTGCTTCAACATCAAAAGAAAAAAAAAAGAACATTAAACAGGTATTTTCCTGACACACCCTTCAAAAACTATAAGGGATTTAAACAGTCTGTATGATGGAGAAACTGACAAAAAATCAGGTAGCTGTGTATGTGCATTATTGCCAGCCAAATCACTGGGGCAATTTGAGTTTCAGTGTCTGTACTTTTGGTGACAGCTTGGCTGAGTCCAGGTTCATCAGGATTTTCTGGTACACCTCGAATGTACGGGTCAGGCTTTTCGGATAGCTCAAGTTGAGTGCATAGATCAGTCCATAAAGCATCACGCACGCATGGCTGACACTCTGTAGGTTATGGAGGACTTCCACACCTTCCAGCACAACTCCAACATCAGCAAAGCGTCCATTACCTGGACCATCAGGACCACGACCCTCTGCTCGGACAGTGTAGATGCCCATGGTCTTCTCCGCAATGTCTGCCTCAGCCTCTCTGGATTCAATGTCCTGGAATATAAAGAGAACAGAATGATTGGTTATGTGATCCTAACCTTGACCACTAAAATCTAAGCAGCTCATCCTTAGGCCAAGTGAATGTTCATTTGAAGAAATTTCTTTAAAGCACTGCATATGTGTTATGTAGCATGTATGTATGTATGTATGCATGTAGTATGTATGTATTATGTATGTGTGTAGTATGTATGTAATATGTATGTATGCGTGTAGTATGTATGTAATATGTATGTATGCGTGTAGTATATATGTAATATGTATGTATGCGTGTAGTATATATGTAATATGTATGTATGCGTGTAGTATATATGTAATATGTATGTATGCGTGTAGTATATATGTAATATGTATGTATGCGTGTAGTATATATGTATGCATGTAGTATATATGCAATATGTATGTAGTATATATGCAATATGTATGTAGTATATATGTAATATGTATGTATGTAGTATATATGTAATATGTATGTATGTATATATGTAATATGTATGTATGTAGTATATATGTAATATGTATGTAGTATATATGTATGTATGTATGTAGTATATATGTAATATGTATGTATGTAGTATATATGTAATATGTATGTATGTAGTATATATGTAATATGTATGTAGTGTAGTATATATGTAATATGTATGTGTAGTATATATGTAATATGTATGTAGTATATATGTAATATGTATGTATGTAGTATATATGTAATATGTATGTATGTAGTATATATGTAATATGTATGTATGTAGTATATATGTAATATGTATGTATGTAGTATATATGTAATATGTATGTATGTATGTAGTATATATGTAATATGTATGTATGTAGTATATATGTAATATGTATGTATGTAGTATATATGTAATATGTATGTAGTATATATGTAATATGTATGTAGTATATATGTAATATGTATGTAGTATATATGTATGTATGTATGTATGTATGTATGTATGTAGTATGTATGTATGTATGTAGTATATATGTAATATGTATGTATGTAGTAGTATATATGTAATATGTATGTATGTATGTAGTATATATGTAATATGTATGTATGTAGTATATATGTAATATGTATGTATGTAGTATATATGTAATATGTATGTATGTAGTATATATGTAATATGTATGTATGTAGTATATATGTATGTATGTAGTATGAATGTATTCTGTATGTATGTAGTATGAATGTATGTATGTAGTATATATGTAATATGTATGTATGTAGTATATATGTAATATGTATGTATGTAGTATATATGTATGTATGTAGTATATATGTAATATGTATGTATGTAGTATATATGTAATATGTATGTATGTAGTATATATGTAATATGTATGTATGTATGTAGTATATATGTAATATGTATGTATGTATGTATGTAGTATATATGTAATATGTATGTATGTATGTAGCATATATGTAATATGTATGTATGTAGCATATATGTAATATGTATGTATGTATGTAGTATATATGTAATATGTATGTATGTAGTATGTATGTATTCTGTCTGTATGTATGTATGTATGTATGTATGTATTCTGTATGTATGTATTATGTATGTTTGTATGTATGTTGTATGTATGTATGATGTATGTATTATGTATTTATGTATTCTGTATGTATGTAGTATGAATGTATGTATATAGTATGTGTGTAGTATGTATATATTCTGTATGTATGTAGTATGAATGTATTCTGTATGTATGTAGTATGAATGTATGTAGTACGTATGTAGCATGCATGTATGTATGTAGCATGCACAACACCAACATCAGCAAAACGTCCATTACCTGGACCATCAGGACCACGACCCTCTGCTCGGACAGTGTAGATGCCCATGGTCTTCTCCGCAATGTCTGCCTCAGCCTCTCTGGATTCAATGACCTGGAATATAAAGAGAGCAGAATGATTGGCTATGTGATCCTAACCTTGACCACTAAAATCTAAGCAGCTCATCCTTAGGCCAAGTGAATGTTCATTTGAAGAAATTTCTTTAAAGCACTGTATATATGTGTTATGTATGTAACATGTATGTATGTATTCTGTATGTATGTAGTATGAATGTATGTAGTACGTATGTATGTAGCATGCATGTATGTATGTAGCATGCACAACACCAACATCAGCAAAGCGTCCATTACCTGGACCATCAGGACCACGACCCTCTGCTCGGACAGTGTAGATGCCCATGGTCTTCTCCGCAATGTCTGCCTCAGCCTCTCTGGATTCAATGTCCTGGAATATAAAGAGAGCAGAATGATTGGCTATGTGATCCTAACCTTGACCACTAAAATCTAAGCAGCTCATCCTTAGGCCAAGTGAATGTTCATTTGAAGAAATTTCTTTAAAGCACTGTATATATGTGTTATGTATGTAACATGTATGTATGTATTCTGTATGTATGTAGTATGAATGTATGTAGTACGTATGTATGTAGCATGCATGTATGTATGTAGCATGCACAACACCAACATCAGCAAAGCGTCCATTACCTGGACCATCAGGACCACGACCCTCTGCTCGGACAGTGTAGATGCCCATGGTCTTCTCCGCAATGTCTGCCTCAGCCTCTCTGGATTCAATGTCCTGGAATATAAAGAGAGCAGAATGATTGGTTATGTGATCCTAACCTTGACCACTAAAATCTAAGCAGCTCATCCTTAGGCCAAGTGAATGTTCATTT
>JBBPBX010071426.1:0-18323 GCA_038048925.1 Garcialebias charrua | reverse complement strand
ATATAATTTAGATGAGTAGCAGGTTGATAAAATTGGTGTCAAATAATATTAATGGTTTACATAGTCCAGTAAAAAGGCAGAAAGCTTTATCTAAATTTAAAAGAGATAAAGTCCAAATTGTTCTATTGCAGGAAACACATCTGAGTGATAAAGAGCATGCTAAATTGAACAGGATGGGTTTTAAACATGTGTTTTATTCTTCCCACAGTTCTGGGAGGCGGAGGGGAGTGGCGATTTTGCTATCCGGAACTCTTAACTATGAACATATATCAGAATACAAAGATAAAGAAGGTCGGTATATAATGATAACGGGTAAGATTGATGGTGCCATGATTACCCTCCTGAATGTATACATTCCACCTGGCAGCGATTGGTCATTATATGAACAGATTCTCAAAATTGCAACAACAAGGAGTCAGGGAACTTTATTATGCAGCGGTGATTTTAATACCTTATTAAATGCCAAATTAGACTCCTCTAATGGGAAAGGTGATGTAAGAAATATTGGTAAGAGGATGGGACGCCTTATGGGTGATTTAGGTTTAGTTGATGTATGGAGAGAACAACACCCAACTAATAGAGAATACACCCACTTCTCGTACCCACATAACATATATTCTAGGTTAGATTACATTCTCACATTCAAGAATGATTTGTTTAAAATCAAAACATGTGAAATTGGTCCCTGTACAATTTCTGATCATAATCCAGTTTATGCTGACATTTGTCTGAACAGGAAAAATAGATCTACATTATGGAGGTTGAACACAAATATTTTAAACTACCCAAACATTAAAGAGAATTTAAAAAAAGAAATAGAGAATTATTTAGCTCAAAATGATAATGAAGAGGTGTCACCAGGAATATTATGGGATGCACTGAAGGCGGTGATTAGAGGGAAAATAATTAGTGTATCCTCCCACTTAAAACGAGAAAATATGCAAAAACGTAAAGGCTTGGAAGATAAATTGTTAAAGCTGCAACACCAACACTCTGCGACTATGAATGATGACATTAAAGCTGATATGGAAAAGTTTAAAAAAGAATTAGATGACCTAAACATGATTGAGGTACAGAAAAAAATCATTTTAAACAAACAGCAGTACGGTGATGTAGGAGGAAAATCACTAAAACTCCTTTCGTATAAACTCAGAAAGCAACAAGCGGAGAGAACTATACATAAAATAAAAAATCCTTTAAATGGTCAAATAGAAACTGAAGAGGAGAAAATTCAACAATGCTTTCAGAATTATTACAGAAAACTTTATTCCCAAACCCATGTAGATAATAATCAAGAAGTCAATACTTTTCTGTCTGAACTAGAGTTACCAACAGTGACAGAGGAACAAAATAAAATGTTAGTATCCACAATAACCAGAGAAGAAATTCACTCAGCAATTAAAAGACTAAAAGGAGGAAAAATGGCAGGGGCGGATGGATTTGGCCCAGAATGGTACAAAATAATGCAGGATCATTTGACTCCCACCTTGCTGAAAACATTTAATTGGGTAATGGAAGGAAAAACAGTACCTCCCTCTTGGAGGGAAGCAATAATTTCCATAATTCCGAAAGAAGGAAAAGATAAACTAGACTGTAATAACTACCGCCCAATCAGTGTATTAAATATTGATTATAAGTTGTTCACCTCCATCATCGCAAAGAGACTTGAGACAATTTTACCAGGACTAATACATAATGATCAAACAGGTTTTATCAAACACCGTCAAACTCAGGACAACATTAGGAAAGTTTTGCATATAATGAGCCAGGTTCATAGACAAAAAATAGAGACTTTAATGTTAAGTTTAGACGCCGAAAAGGCATTTGATTCGGTGAGGTGGTCCTTTTTATATCAGGTACTTGAGAGATTTGGATTTGATAAATCTATAATAAATACTATTTCTGGGTTGTATAATAAACCAACAGCCAAAATCAAAATTAATGGAGACCTTACTGAATCATTCATTCTCGAACGAGGTACCCGCCAAGGTTGCTGCGTTTCACCACTTTTATTTGCCTTGTTTATAGAACCATTGAGCCAATGGATCAGACAGAGACAGGATATAACAGGAGTAAAGACAGCAGGAGGGGAGCAAAAATTGGCATTATTTGCTGATGACTTGTTACTTGTTATAACGCATCCTACGCAGGTTCTCCCCAAAGTAATGAAAATCCTATCAGAATATGGCTGTTTCTCAGGGTACAAGGTTAATGTGAACAAAACGCAGGTACTAACGCTGAATTATGATCCACCAGTTGAAATCAAGAACTGCTACAAATGGAAATGGGATGCAGATGGTGTTAGGTATCTGGGGGTGATGATACACCGTGACCCTACTAAAATGTTTGAGGTCAATTATGCCCCCCTGAATATAGACATAAAATCTGATATCCAAAGATGGAATGCCATACCCTTTTTTGACCTACACTCCAGGATTGAATCAGTTAAAATGAACATCCTTCCCCGACTGTTGTATCTATTTCAATCACTGCCAGTCCCCATACCCTCAAAACAATTTGTAGAATGGGATAGAATGCTGTCAAAATATATTTGGAAAGAGAAAAAAGCCAGAGTTAAATACAAAACTTTACAGTTAAAAAAAGAAAAAGGAGGTTGGGGGCTTCCCTGTTTGAGAGAATATTTTTGTGCAGCTCAGTTAAGACCTTTGATATGTTTGTGCTGTCCGGATTACACTGCAGGATGGAAAGATGTTGAAGGGGACACAATTAAAACAATACCGATTAAAGCCATAATAGCCGACACAAAATTGCAAACCAAAATCAATTTGGCAGATGAACCAATATCGCAAGTAATGATATCGGCTTGGAACGAAGCAATTAAAATATGTGGACTAGAAAACGCCTCTAAAATTCTGCGATGGTGCGCCTATGACTCAGATTTCATTCCAAACCTACATGATGGTAGATTCAAGGGGTGGATTTCAAAAGGCCTAACTAGTTATCATTCTTTTGTCCACAAGGGGGCGTTCCAAAGCTTTGAATCCTTGAAAACAAAATACAACTTATGCACAGATGACTTTTTTAGATATCTACAGGTGAGAAATTATTTTTACCAAGACCTACAAATACATTTACAAAATTTGGGATTTGTGGAAACATTTATATCATTATCTAAATCAAAGACGGGTAAAATTATTTCCAGGATATATAACGCCATCCTGCAGTGTAAGAAAGACAGTACTGTTTATGTTAAAGTGAAATGGGAAAAAGAAGGTAACCTGACGATTCCAGAGGAAGATTGGGACCACATTTGTAAGATACCATGGACAACAACAAGATCGAAGGTTTGGCGTGAATTTTGTTGGAAAAACATTTTAAGATTTTTCATAACCCCAGAGCAGAAAAGATATCAAGGAAAAGGTAGTGCATGCTGGAGATGTGGCAGGGATGGTGCCAATCATTTCCATATTTTCTGGGGCTGCCAAACCATTCAACAATATTGGTCTCAAATACATGAGCATCTACAGAACATTTTCACATTCGATTTTCCTTTAACCTTTGAATGCATATTTCTATGTAACATACCGGTCGATAAACTGAACTATAATGATCAAAAACTTCTGTACATTTTGCTGGCGGGGAGCAAAAAGGCCCTCACAAGAAAATGGCTTAAACAGGAACCCCCAACAACTGAAGACTGGATTAATGTAGTGAAAGAGATTTATGTATTGGAGAAACTGTCTTATTCCATTAATGTTCAGATGGTCACATTCTATAAGATATGGTCAAAATGGACAGAATATGTTAAACCTGTTATGTCTGACTTTGTGTAAACCTTGCTGCCATTCAGGTTGATATCTGGACTTGATATGTAATGTCAATGATTCTTAATATTCAGGCTACCCCGCCACTCACATGTAAGTTCTGGTTGCTTAGGTTTTTATTTTGTTTTATTTTATTATTATTATTATTATTTATTTATTTTTTTTTGTTTGTTTGTTTTCATTTTATTGTTCTGCTGTTCGGTTTGTTAAAAAGGAAAAATGAGGAAACTGAGAACGTAAAAAGAGAAAGAAATCAATATAACTATAATTGTACTGTAACTGGCTTTCTCAATAAAAAAATTTAAAAAAAAAAAAAGAAAGTGTACATGCACGAGTGAGAGCCACCAGCTCGCAGGCTTGTGCTGAGCATGATGGTAAAGAAGATGATTCAACTGTGTGTGTGAGGGTGACAACAGCATATCCACTGCGAATCTGACCAGTGTCAGGGTCACGGGAAGAAGATCCATCAACAAAAAGTTCCCAATCAGGGTCAGTCAAAGGATTCTGTTCTAAGTCAGGTCGTGGTGTGCATATGACTTCAAGTTCCGCCATACAGTCATGTGGTTCACCGTCATCCTCGTTAGGCAAAAGAGTCGCAGGATTCAAGACATTACATCGTTGGATGGTGATGTTTGGCATGTCCAACAGTGTGGTGTGATAACGTAACCAACGTGCGGTTGAAAGATGAGCAGTTTTTTGCTCATTTAGAATTTGAGTAACTGCGTGGGGGACAAGAAGAGTCAGATCAGAATACCCCACAATGTCTCTGCTCGCCAGTGCAGCTTTTTCTGCTGCTGCTACAGCTCGCAAGCAGAGAGGTAAACCAGCAGCTACTGGATCCAATTTAGCTGAAAAGTAGGCGACTGGTTTCAATCTGTCCCCATGCTTTTGCAACAACACTGACGTCATGTGGCCCTTCCTCTCATCCACAGCCTGTGTAAACGGGCGTTCTGGATCTGGAATACCAAGAGTTGGAGCCTTTTGCAACTGTTGCTTGAGTGTTTCAAAGGCCTGCAGTGCCTCAGTTGTCCACGTGACATGTGAGCTCATTTGTAAATGTTTGTCATGACATACCTTTCTTAAAGGAGCCTCAACCTCAGCGTAGTTTGGGATGAAATGCCTACAATAACCGCAAAGACCTAGAAAAGACATGAGTTGTTTTTTTGTTACCGGTAATGGCAGTTTCACGATCGCCTCAACACGCGAGTCAGCAATTTTTCTTCCTTCTCTGGAGATCCTGTGTCCAAGAAAAGTGACAGTAGTTTGCACAAACTGCAATTTTGACAATGATGCTTTGTGACCTTGTTCTGCCAGAAATGTCAGCAGTCTGATCGTGTTCTCTTTACAAGACTGTTCAGATGGTGCAGCCAGCAGCAAATCATCCACGTACTGTAATAAAGCACAATCATGAGGCAGAGAGAAACTCATCAAACTATCATTCAGTGCTTGATGAAAAATAGTGGGAGATTCACAGTACCCTTGCGGGAGCCTCGTAAAAGTGAAAGCCTTTCCCAGGAATTGGAAAGCAAACCAGAACTGGCTGTTGGGATGAACTGGAACGCTAAAAAACGCATTTGCTAAGTCTATCACACTGAAATATGTGGAGCCTGCAGGGATCTGGGAAAGGATGACATAAGGGTTAGGTACAATAGGTGCTCTTGCTTGGACAGAGGCATTAACTGCTCTTAAGTCTTGAACAAACCTCCATTCATCTGGAGGAGTAGGTCTGATCTTTTTAACTGGAAAAATCGGGGTTCTCACTGGTGACTCAGGGCAGGGTACTATCACGCCTGCTTCCAGCAAAGAGCGGAAAACTGGAGTGATACCTTTTTCTGCTTCAGGCTTCAGTGGGTATTGGGCTATTTTAGGTCTATAAGAAGACTTTGGTGTTATTTCAATTGGTTTTTGGCCCTTAATTAACCCGACATCAAATTTAGTTGTGGCCCACAGATGGGCGGGGACGTCTGCCAATTCAGGGTCGTCCAGAGACATCATGGACGTAACTAGTCATGCATTGTTATCAATCACTTCTTTTGTTGGCCGTGCTGTCAGCATGAGGCAACAATCTTGCCTAAACATGTTGAGAGACGGCGAGAAGGAACAATCATCACGTGGTTCCCAGTCATGTGTGGTGTGTGCTCTAAGTGCTAGAGGACCTAGGGAACGCCATTGGGAGTCAGGTGGCTTTGCTAGTGAGATGTGAGGAAATGAGTCAGGTACTGTGAAGTAGCTTGTCTGAGGTGTTGTTTTGTTGTTCAAATCTATCAGCACAAAACATGAGTCTTGTGTCCAACAGATGGATGTGGTGACAAGTTGTGTTGTCTGTGTTTGCAGAAATGAGTCCCCTAATGGGTCAGCTGGATCTGAAACGACATGAGCAGTGCAGTGTAGATGTGGTTCAGTCATAAAACAGACACTAGGTGGCAGCCTTTCTCTGGCCATTGAGAGCAGAGTGTCTCTCTGATGTGGATCAATTAACAACCACTGAAAAATGAACAATAATTCAGGTGTGAGAGAGACCAGAGTATCAGACTCTAATTGTTTAGACACAGTTAAACCATCAGGTGCACAGTTTATTGCCAGTCTAAATTTCAGAATCAAATCTCTTGCTAATAAATTTATTGGGCAAGAGTCAGAAAGCAAAAACTGATGTTCATGTGTTTCATGATCAAAAGGATCAATGATCTTGAGTGGAACTGTGACCGCTTCAGGAACTGTCTCGCCAGATGCACCTATGGAATGGACAATTTTGTTAGAAAGTGGAGCATTAGGAAGACATTTACGCATGATCAATGACTGTGTTGCTCCTGAATCTACAAGAAATTCTAATGAAATGTTTTCAACCACTGCAGTTATCATTGGTAGTTTCAGATAAGCAGCTTGAGTGTATTTGAAGTAAGTAGGAATAACTTCTCCTGTGTATGTATGTGTGTGTGTGTCATTTGTTTCAGAAACAGGTGTGTGTGTGCTGGCACTTGCGGTCTGAAATCCCTGGCTCCCACCATCTTTGGCTAGTCAGGTTGAGTAACCCCTCTGGCTTTGTTCACCCCTGAGTCCAGCTTCGTTTCTGCCTTGGGGCGGGCCTTGATGTTGGTTTTGTCTGGAGTTGAAGTTTTGGTTGCCGTTGGGCCCTTGGTTTGGATAGGGCCTGAACTGCCCTCTGCCCCGGTTGCTGTACCTGTTGCGACCTTGGTTTCGGCCTCTTGGTCCTTGTCGATGTGGACAGCTGCGGACCCAGTGTTCCAGGCTCCCACAGTTGTAGCATGGCTGTGGTCTAGGTGGAGCAACATCAGTTTTTTGGAAGGCTGGAGGGTGATTTGCAGCTTGAGCCTGGTTCAGGGTCAGCTGAGTGGCTGCTTGGAGCAGAGTCAGTTGAGCTTCATCATGCTGCTTTTGTTTTTTCTTCTGAGTGGTGGTGACCTCTGTCACATGCAGGTCCCACGCGTGCTCAGCATGATTCAGGAGCTCAGTCAGGCGTGGTCTCTTCTTCCAGCCGATGTAGGTGGTTTTGATTGATTTCTTTATTTGTGGGAGAAAACCACTCAGGACCGCCTGGCAGAAGATGGCTTCAAATGGTGAGGGGGCTGTGTCGTGTCTCCAGTTGTTGTCAGGCTCAAGGATGCCTGAATGGGTTTTGAAGATGGGCAGGAGACGGTTCACGTAGTCCTGTGGAGTTTCATCAGGTTTCTGGGTTGTGCTCGCAATGTCTGCATAACAAGGAACAGCTGGGAACACCTTAACCAGGCTTTCCCCAATTTCTGTTACATTTTTCATATACTCCTTGTTGCTGTCTTCGTTGATGTTTGGGCTGACGAGTTGAAAACCATCTTCCCTTTCAAAAAGTTCAGAGTCAATTTGGGAGACAAACCCAAGGCCATATATTGCTGATAAAATGACCTTTATCTCATGGAGAGTTGGTCTTATCACTCTGACTAACGTGAGCAATGCCAGAGCTATCATTTTTCCACCCTGGGCTCTGTCAGGCAGGTGCTGTTTGGCCATATCAATCAGCGCGGCGTGTGGCCAAGGTCTATAAACCAACTGTGGCTGCTCAGCCCCCCCCACCTCAATCATAGGTGCAGTGATGAAGGTGGTTGTGTCTTTCTTTTTGTCTGCAGTTTTTTGTTGAATTTTTTCAATTTCAGCTTGAATTTGCCTTTCTTTTTCCTTAAGCTGATTTATTTCAGTTTGACTTCTTGTGACTGGTCCACCAGAAACTCTTTCCTCTTGTTCAGAGTCTGATGTTGAGATGTTAGTCAAATCAGAGAGTGAGGATGGAGAGACAGGTGTGTTGTCAGTACCTGTTCCAGCTGACGCTCCTGGTTTCTCCTTTTTCTTGGAGCTTTGGAAGTCATCGTCCATGCTCATGTCCAGAAGCCAGTCTGAAAGTTGTCCAGTTCTCTGAAGCTCAGGGTATGGTGGTGGTTGGGGTGAACTCAGATGTGCCAGTGACGGATACAGCGGCACGGTGAGAGGTGGGAAGCCAGAAGTTCCAGCCGCAGATGGAGCAGAAGGAGAGAAAGAAACATTTAGTGGGTTAGTTTGTGTTTCTGTCCCTTTCTTATTATTTTTCCCTAAATGTTTTGTCTCTTTTGGAGCCTTCTGGTCTGCTTTCTTAATCTTCTGGGTCATCTGGAGGTTTTTTGATATTACTCTTTGACTTTGTAATTTGGATTCATTTTTCCACAGCTTAAAAGCTTGCTCATGATTGGTCACTGTTAACAATTCACCTTGTGGAATCTTTTTCTTGCTGCAGATCTTACGCTTTTGTTCTAACAATTGTTCTTCTAATTTTTGTATTTCCTGTGGATCAAACGATCCATTCCTTGGAAAATTGAATTTACAATGCCACTGTGGCACAAAGCTTAGACACAGATCACCGTGAAGTCTTCTCATTCTATCAATCTCAGGCCCGCATGGTATATAAGCTTCACTTTTGCTGCTTTTTGTTCCCATCTTATTTTATTTTTATTTTTTATTATTTTTATTTGATTTAAATGTCTGTTTTATTCACTTTTTTTTCTATATCTATTTAATTCTATTTGTTATCTGTATTTATTTAATATTTCAGTTAATTTTACCTGTTTTAAAAACAGGTTATTTGCCTATTTTATTTTTGGATGAATTTGGTTGTTGTTTAAAACTAAGGTTTATATCTAGTTGTTTTTGAATGAATTTATTTATTGTTTAAAATCAAGTTATGCGCCTAATTATTTTATTTTATTTCAAAACGAGTGTAACTACATAAGTTTATCTATTTTTATTTGTTATTTTTTGCTTTTTATTTATTTTATTTTTTATTTTTATTAATTTTTTTTTATTTTTATTGAGCGCTCTTTAAATTCACTGCTGCTGTAGCACGATTTGCGGCCGCCTTTAAAGTATTTCTACCTCATAACAGCCTACGTGCGGCACGATTGGCGGTAATTTATTAACGTATTTCTACATTCAAATTACCTACGTGCTTGGTTTCAGACGGACCTTCCTGCGTTAAGAGTTTAACGCACAAATTGCTCTTGCACCATCGAGTGCTCACAATTTTAACGTGTTCTTGCGCTTAAAAATAAACGCTCACAACGCTTTACGTGCTCTCGCGCTCACAACGATTTACGTGTTCTTGCGTTTAAAAATAAACGCTCACAACAGTCGACATGTTCTTGCGCTCACAACGATTCACGGTCCCTGCGTCCCTGACGCTCAAATTTCCTACGGTCCTTGAACGCGTCTCGTATCAGTTTTACCCCGGTTTAAATCCTTTAAACTTGAAAAGAGATTTTTACTTTACCTCTCAGCCTTGTCGGTTCGTTGATATTGTCGATGCTGGCTTTTCCCCGCTGTGAGAACCGAACGTCCTCCCGTCTCTGAAGTCTACTCGAGGAAAGAGGAGCGAGTCTGAGACCCGCGGCCCCGGGGTCCACGTCCGGTCGTCTCCAGCGGCGATGCAGTCAAACGCAATATCCCACCGCTGCCACCAAATTGTTGAATAAACTTTTGAATAAAGAGGCAAGGCTGTTCAAACGAAGTTTCAAGTTTATAAGATTTAATAAATCTTGCAAGATTTGAGAACAGAATGATACAGGCACGAAGCTGTCTGGCTCTGCTCTGAATTCAGAGGGTAACACAGCAGGGTTAAAAACCTTCGTAAAGGAGGGGCTAGTTTGGGGGGGTTGAAGGAGGAACAGGATGGAACCATGGGTGGAACAAGGAAGTTCTTTCTTATCACAAAGTGGAAACTCCTGATAACAAGTAGAAAATGAACATTTCAGCAAATGGAAAATGGCTCTCAGCATTTTCTTACAATGCAACAGTGTTTTTAGACTAACACGAGGAGATCACAAGTTTGGTCAGCAGACAAAATGAAGAACAGGACATTATATGAGGAACAATGGTTGGTTTCACACAGATGGTCACAAGATAAACAGAGTCAGCAGAACTAGGTGGTCACAAGATGCACAGAGTCATTTGGAGTGCATGAACACTGAATATGAGGTAAAAAGTTTAATGCATGAGTTTAATCGTGTTTAATACCTGAGAATGTATGATTCACTTAACATAGTTGGCTGAAACTGGCCACAGACCACAGACCCTTCAATGTATTCCTTGACATCCTTTTTCATTCCAGGCCAATAGGCAATTTGTTTTAATGCCGTCAGCGTGGCTTTATCTCCTTTGTGTCCTGCGGACGGGAGATCATGGGCATGAACTAACATCACCCCCCTTTGGTCATGGGGAACCACGAACACAGGTGAGGACGTTGGTCCATGAGCGAAAGTTAGGATGCCCTTGATTAGTTTTAGCTGTTTGCGCAGCTGATAAAGGACTTTAAGGTCTGGATCGGAATCCAGTTCGTCTTTAGACGGAGTGTTTTTGTCTGGATCAGTCAGGTACAGTATCATGGAGTTGATAGCAGGATCCGACTTCTGTAGTTGGATGATGTCTGGGTCAGTCAGTGCAGGTCGTACAGAGACTGCGTTGTCAGCAGGTCTGGCTGCGGCCTGTGCACGTGTGACTGCCATTACCCTGACTGTAGGTTGTATTGACAGAGTCTTGATTAACCAGGAGGGGTCGAAGGACCATAGAGGACCTTCGTCGGCTCCTTCTTTGGCTAAGGAATCTGCAATGTCATTGTAGTGCTTGTCATCGCCTGGGACTCTAGAATGTCCTGGAACTTTCTTCCAGTAGATCTGTAAGTCGTGTGATGTCACCAAGTGATCACACGCTATGAAAAGCTCTTTGTGTTTGACCACTTTTCTGTCGCTTGTTAGGAAACCGTTCTGTTTCCACACAGCGAGGTGACAAGCGAAACTCAAACGAGCATAGTTAGAGTCAGTGCAGATGACTAGCGTCTTGATGGAGCGTTCTACTACCATCTGGAGAGCTATTAGGATTCCTGCAATCTCAGCATACTGAGAAGTCTGAGAGCCTAATTTGTAGCTGAAAGTTATCTGTTCTTGGTCTTGGAGGAGAACTCCTCCAACACCTGCCCTACAGATTTTGTCGCGGAGGAATGAAGATCCATCCACGTACAATGTTGTCATATCTTTGCAGATATTGTCATCAAAGAAGTGGTGATTCGGGTCTTCAGTTACTGGGGTTTTTACCTCAACCGGCGGCTGGGTGGCTGGTACATCTTGTGTACACTTCTGGCAGATTGCCAAGTCCGTCCCCAGATGAGACTTCTTGTTTTGACCATAACGTATGTCTAGGTTAAAACTTTGAAGCGCCATGAGCCACGTTGCAACACGTGAGTTTGTCACCACACCATCTCTGATGCGTTCACTGTTAAGAAAAGTCACTGGCTGGTGTTGTGTTTCCACAATGATTTTCTGTCCACCAATGTAGCTGGAGAAATGTTTAACTGCCCACACTGTGGTCAGTAAAGCTTTCTCACAGTCTGAGAATCTCAACTCGGGGCCTGCCATCGTTTTGCTGGCGTAGGCTACTACACGTTTGTCTCTGTCGTGTATCTGGTACAGACCTGCACTTATGCAATGAGCTGAGAAGCCCACTTCCAAGTAAAACTCTTTGTTGTAGTCTGGGTAGACTAAACAAGGGGCTGACTTGATCCTGTTTATAAGAGCGTCCATTGCCTGTTGCTGTTTGTCAGTCCAAACAAATGGTACGTCTTTTTTAAGGAGTTCAGTCAGTGGTTTCGCAAGGTCCGCATAGTTTTCGATGAATTGGTTCGAGTAGTTACACACGCCCAGAAAACTTTGTAGTTCTTTGAGATTGGTGGGGACTTTGAGATTGTCGAGGCCTTGGGTGCGAGTCAGCTGTGGTTGTACTCCGTCAGGACCTACAAGTAGGCCAACGTAGTCCACTTTGGTTCTGCACCATTGGCATTTTGACAGTGATATCTTAGCACCAGCAGTTGTCAGCTGATTCAGAACGTGGTCGATCTCAGCCAAATGTGAGTCCAGTGTTGGCTGCCTCAAAAGGACATCGTCCACGTAGATCAGTGTCCCACGCTCGTGGGCGTCTGGACATGCTTTGTTCAAGAAGATGTTGAACTCTGCAGGTGAGTTAGCGTAGCCAAAGGGACACCTGTTAAAGGTGTACTGACGGCCACCAAAAGTGAAAGCTAGTTTGTACTGGTCCTCGGCGCGCACAGGGATGGTCCAAAAACCAGAGGCGACGTCGAGGGTCGAGAAGTACTTACCATTGGTGACCTTGGGCAGTTCCTGTTGGAGTTGCGTCATAGGCCATCTGGATAAGGGAACTTGTTTGTTTAGCTTTCGGTAGTCTATAGTGAGTCTCCACTTACCATTTGGTTTTAACACCGGCCATAAAGGCGCAGAGTAAGTGCTGTTACAGTATCGGATGATACCTTTTTCTAACAGGTCATTAATGATTTCTCTGATAGGTTGATGTGCTGCCAGAGGAATCTTGTACTGTCTGACAAATGCAGGGGGAGCATTAGGCGGGGTTGGGATGCTCACTGTGTGGAGCGTGGTCAACCCACAATCCATCGAGTCAGTTGAGAATGATTTCTCATATTTTAGAAGAACTTTGCGAAGTTTGTCCCTTTCTTCATCAGTTTTCAGGGCGTCGGCTTGGGCGACCACCTGGTCAATCTGTGAAGCAACTGAGAGGGGTTCTTGTTCTTTGGGGAGCTCCAGTGAGTCCCCTTCAGTGTCGTAAAACCTGTCAACAGGTAGTGCACTGTAAGTTTGAGGGCATAGACTGTCTCCTTTGTTGAAACCGAACCTGCGGACAGTGTCCTGGTCGGACTCAGTGGGGGAGAAAAGAGCTATGGCCTGTGTTGGTTTTGTGAACAAGACTTGCCCCGTGTGATGACTCGGGATCAAGTTTTCTGGGAGTCCTCCCAGAAATGGAATGCTCAGTTCAAAATCGTGAAAATCAGTAGAGATCAACCATCCTAGCTGTGTGTTTTTTGGGATCGGCACCTCTTCTGTGCTTGTGTTGCACACAGCAACAGTCGTGGTTCTGCCGTCGAGGGTCACTTGGCATGTGGCCTCCATGGACAGTCCTAAGTTGAAAAACATAGGAGATGGTTGAAAGTATGCCTGTTTTGTGCTAACAGCTTGTCCTTTCATGATGTGAATCATCACCGGCTTGTTCATAACCTGAGGTGGTACCACAGTGTTATGGCTGATAGCAACCTGGCAGACCTCTGGTATGGTCTGTCCAGCCCTAAGGTTCTCTGTGGTTAACACAGGAGAGTCCTTCGTGGCTGTATCTAGTGACCACAGTGCATCGTTGTTGATGTCCACTCTGACACCTAATCTTACCAAAATGTCGGAGCCTATGTAGGTTGCATGTGGTAAGTTCGGGACCACGAGGAACGGGTGATCCAGTTCTCGTTGGTTCCAGGTTAGTTTGAGGTCAATGATCCCTTTAGCGGTCATTACCTGTTTATCGTTGGGGTCTAACGAAAAGCGGAAAGCCTTTTTGTTCAGACCTAGACCCAACTGTTTCTTAACCAAGGTTCCAAAGAAAGCTTGGCTGATCGCTGATTTCTCCGTCCAAGGGGACAGAACAGCATCATCGGTGTGGGATCCTTGGATCTCAACACCTTTGACTACCTGTGGTAGGTAGTGTTCGGTGAGTGCCAACTGTTTCAGCTCGCAGAGGGGGCTCTCTTGTTGGGCCTCTACAGCCTCACCTGTAGTTGAAGGTTCACCTACAGGGATTGTGCTCTCGTCTGAGCATTCCCTTTTGCCTTCCGCGGTGCCTGCCGTTAGACGGTCAGTGTTACCTTGTATAGGCATATCGATCGGCAGTGGTTGACTCACTCTGGTCCACATTGTCTGATCGCCATAATCTATAATCGCGTCGAAGCGGTTTATAAAGTCTTGGCCAACCAAAAATGGGAATGAGTCCACGGTGGACACGTGTACCGGGTGGTATAGCGTCGTTTCACCAATCTGCATGTGAACCATGGCTATAGCTGTCAGGGTTGTACTCGTCTCCGAGAGACCCTGCAAAACTATAGCACATTCTCTGAGGGGTATTTCCCTGTCAACACCGTTAGCAGCCAGCCGTAGCTCTTCCAACAGTGTGGGTGACACAATGGTTATGTCTGCCCCACCATCCAAGAGGGCCTCTTTTGTGAGGACCCCTTCCAACGTGATGGACAGGTAAGCTTTCCTAGCGGGCCCCTTTCTGATAATGTTACACAGGAACCTATCAGGTTTTCTCCGACGTTTATCACGCCCACCCCTGACTGTGTGAACTTCATTTATCAGTACTGGTAGTGCAGACACACACGGGTCTGACTGTTCAGTTCGTGGCGAGCCACTATCAACGGTGAGTGAGCATTCCCCCCTTTTTCCTGACGAGGGGTTCTCGGACTCCGTAACAATGAAGTTATGGTTACAGTCAACGTTTTGTTGACTGTCACATTCTGGACTGTCAATGATTTGACTGTCATTACCCTGATTGTCAGCATCCTGACCATCAGTATCTTGGTGACCGTCAGCAATTGTGGCATTGTTGTTAATTGAGTGCTCTGAGTGTTTGTCAACGACAGTGCTGCACATTACCCCAGGCTGGTTATCCTTGTTTGTTTTTTTGAAATTCTCAACCATCAGACGTAGTATCTCTGAATCTTCTGCAGTCAAAGGTTTAGGGCCCTTTTTCTGGGACTTTTGAGACTGTTGTCTGATCTCAGATTGTTCCTTCTGAGGTGCAGGAGGAGCAGGTCCACGGCTCGGGCGTCCCTTCCGGGACCATCCTGGTTTCGGGGGTCCCCTCTGGGACCACCCTTGGTTATATGGGTTACCTCCGTACCCATAATCTTTACTCTTTGGACGTGCACCCCCCTTTTGATCTTTCTGTTCACCCTCTGTGTTTGGCTTGAACCACTTTGGGTTCTTTTTCCAGCGGGCACCTCCACTTTGTGGTTTGTCAGGTTGAAAGATCTGTTTCTTCTCGCCTTTTATAGGATAGGGAGCTGATGCACGCGTCCCTTCCAGCTCCAGCGATTGGGATTCGTCCTTCGCACTTGCGAACACCTCTACGGGTGTTCTGCATTCCATGTGGGCCTCGAAAACATTTATGGCACACTGTTTCATTTCCTTGATGGTTTTTTCTCTGAAATTAGCCATCACTTGTACCGACTGTTTTATAACAGGGTGGAGGTTTTTTCCGAAAAGGTATTTAAAACCTACCTCGTCCTCCATGCCCGGTTCATTGCGATTACCAAAGAAAGCTTGGAACATTCTCTGGTAATACGCCTGTGGATGTTCGTTTTTACCTTGCACGACCTTCTCGGCATCTGGATAGCCACCAGGCCCCATGTTTGGAGTGAACTCTTGTATAAGTGTATCACGCAAAAGTTTGTAATCTTTTTTTATGGCGTCTGGTTGGCGAACAATGAAGGCATATACGTTCCAGTCTGCAGTGAGCCTGATCAGTGCAATTTTATCAGCAGCAGTAGCATTTGGAAAATTACCCAGCTGGAAGTCAAGAGAGTCTAGGTAGGCCTTTGTGTGGATTGAACCCAACGGCCCCGGATCAAAGTGTTGAATGTATCTTGAAAGCTTTTGGAGTTCAGGTATTGGAATAGAAAGTTGAGAACCATCGTTATTCCCATTTACCTGTGATCCCTGTGCAGGTGTTGTTGTTGAGTACGCAAATCCCTGCTCCGACTGGCGGGTCTTAACAGGTACGATGAGCTGTTCTGCATCACCGGGTGGAGGTGGTGGGGGTGGGGGTGGGAAGCCTTGAGACTGCTTTGCCACAACATCCACCCACCTTTCCCTTTCTTTAAAAAGGTTTTCTTTAGTTAAGGTCAGTTCCACCTTACTTTCAGTCAATTCTCTACGTAAACGATCAACTTCAGTTTGCAGCGTTGTGCGCTGTTCACTGAGTTTTTTATGTTCCTCGAATTGAGTGTTCTCTTTTAGTTGTTCTTTTAATTTATCATACTCACCTTTCAACATTGTGCACAGGTTGTGAGCTTCTTGTCTTTGTCCCGTGCTCTCTTGTAGTGCTTTAGACAGCGATTGTACCTGTTGTTGTAATTTTTCATTCTCTCTCACAGACTCGTCATATTTTTGTCCTCTGGAACGAATGCTTTCTTCATATGATTTTGTTTGCGACTGTATATCAGTTTTTAAACTCTCAATCTCTGTATTTGTCGTTTTCTTGTACGACACAAAGTCTAAAGTGGTACCTTGGTGTTTATTTTTCTCATCAGCCAGTTCCACCTCAAGGTCCTCGCTCTTCCCCAGTTCATGGTCCAGTCTGGCCTTCAACAGAAGGGCCAATTTGGGTAAACGGTCGGCGCTGAGCTTTTTACCATCTTTTTTGATTATACCTGTTGCTAGACTTTCTAACTCTGTGTCCAGAGTCGAGGTGTCCATTGCTGCTACCTCCTCACCATACTTTACGAGGGGTTTTTTAGCAGTTTTAAGGCCTCATCAACACAATCTGTGTCTTCTGACTCAGAGTCTGAATCCACCTGCGCTGGGATTTTCTCCTCCTCCTGCGCTGGAGTCAGCTCTCCTTCAGCATCCTTCAAGGATGAGGACGGTACAACGTCATCTGATTGTGTATCCATATTTGTTTTGAGTCTGTAAAAATCAACAAACTGGTACATGTGGGTGTTATTCTAAAAAAAATTTTTTTTTTCTATTTTAGAGTTATTTTAAATCTCTTCAGTATTTAAAACAAGCATCAATTGTTTGTCTGTATCTCTGTTATTCTAAATTTTTTATTTAAAATAAACAGGAATTTTGTATGTGTACAGAGCAATTTTTTAAAGCTGGTAATTTCACCATAAAAATGCTGACTTTTTTATGATGTTTTTGAGAAAACTCATCTGTCAACGTCTTTTAACCAACAGGGGGCGGATTCAAGTCTTATGTTATCACGAGACGACTGACCTTTATTCAGTAATTAAACTAAAAACAACCATGTAGAGTTAGTTTCTAGTGTGTCAGTGATAAACGCTCGAACCACGTTCTTGTCAGAGACAAATCTATGTTGTTAGACAGTTTAGATGGCTTTTAATGAGTGTTTAAACTCACTGTGAGTGTGTGAACTGCTTATCACCCGAAGTGCACCTGGAAATGACGACACAAGTAGGCGGGTCGACGCAGCGCGTCACCAGCTTCCGTTGAGCGAGGCGGAGCTCGCTAAACAGATACGTGACGTCAACCAATCAATCACAGCGCTTGTAGTCCTTTTCCCAAGCAACCATGGTGAATGTAGTTCTATTACCTTCGACCAATGCAGTGCCGGAAATGACGACAAAGTGGGTTGTTCGCAACGGCGTGCGTTCCCACTACAGCGAATCAACGCTCGCTACGAGAGTGATTGACAGTTCACAGCTCTCGTTCATCCAGTCACAGCTCATAAACAAAACGTGTGGGACTGGGACACGTAGCTCTTTAACGTTAGCTTAGCACAACAGAACACAACTTTATAGACTCGTAACCAACTCAAACGCTTCGAATTAACTCCCCAAAATTCTGAAACGTGGCAATCACATTTAAAACAGGCACGACTTAAGGGTGAGATACACTCGAGCGTCCTCACGATACGCCAATACGCAGCGTACGTACGCCCCGTACGCAGCGTAGCCCCGCGTAGCCCCTCAGGGCAAGTACGCGCAAAGGTATTTTTTTACTACGCATACGCGATCCGCGTGCGCGATACGCGATGCACGGTGTCACCAATAAACGGTACAGAACGTTGTGGCCGGAAATGTGTTCACATCGGACTGTTGTTGGTGAGACACACTCCAGTTCCCGCATGAAGTAAAATGGATGAGATGGTCTGTGAAGAGGTGAGGAGACACAGGAATTTGTATGATACCTCCTTACGAGAGTACAAAGATGTACAAATGACCCGGAATGCATGGAACGAAGTGGCTGCGACCGTGGGAAGGGACGTCGACTTTTGCAAAACCAGGTGGAAATACATGAGGGACAGATTCGTGCGGGCAAGGAAAAACCACAAGGGCAGAAGTGGCGATGGGGCCGGTCCAGGTGTCCCACCGATCTTAAAGATACTGTCCTGGCTGAACAGTTTCATCAAAACCAAAGACACAGAGACCAATGTGCCTGC
>JBBPBX010071425.1:0-18324 GCA_038048925.1 Garcialebias charrua | reverse complement strand
TAAGAGAACAGATTTAGGGTTCTTGCTCCAGTTAGGAGAATAGAATTTAGGGTTCTTGCTCCAGTTAAGAGACTAGAACCAGTGTTCTTGCTCCAGTTAAGAGAACAGATTTAGGGTTCTTGCTCCAGTTAAGAGACTAGAACCAGTGTTCTTGCTCCAGTTAAGAGAACAGATTTAGGGTTCTTGCTCCAGTTAAGAGACTAGAACCAGGGTTCTTGCTCCAGTTAGGAGACTAGAACCAGTGTTCTTGCTCCAGTTAAGAGAACAGATTTAGGGTTCTTGCTCCAGTTAAGAGACTAGAACCAGGGTTCTTGCTCCAGTTAAGAGACTAGAACCAGGGTTCTTGCTCCAGTTAAGAGACTAGAACCAGTGTTCTTGCTCCAGTTAAGAGAACAGATTTAGGGTTCTTGCTCCAGTTAAGAGACTAGAACCAGTGTTCTTGCTCCAGTTAAGAGAACAGATTTAGGGTTCTTGCTCCAGTTAAGAGACTAGAACCAGGGTTCTTGCTCCAGTTAAGAGAACAGATTTAGGGTTCTTGCTCCAGTTAAGAGAACAGATTTAGGGTTCTTGCTCCAGTTAAGAGACTAGAACCAGGGTTCTTGCTCCAGTTAAGAGACTAGAACCAGTGTTCTTGCTCCAGTTAAGAGAACAGATTTAGGGTTCTTGCTCCAGTTAAGAGACTAGAACCAGGGTTCTTGCTCCAGTTAAGAGAACAGATTTAGGGTTCTTGCTCCAGTTAAGAGAACAGATTTAGGGTTCTTGCTCCAGTTAAGAGACTAGAACCAGGGTTCTTGCTCCAGTTAAGAGAACAGATTTAGGGTTCTTGCTCCAGTTAAGAGACTAGAACCAGGGTTCTTGCTCCAGTTAAGAGAACAGATTTAGGGTTCTTGCTCCAGTTAAGAGACTAGAACCAGGGTTCTTGCTCCAGTTAAGAGAACAGATTTAGGGTTCTTGCTCCAGTTAAGAGACTAGAACCAGGGTTCTTGCTCCAGTTAAGAGACTAGAACCAGTGTTCTTGCTCCAGTTAAGAGAACAGATTTAGGGTTCTTGCTCCAGTTAAGAGACTAGAACCAGGGTTCTTGCTCCAGTTAAGAGACTAGAACCAGGGTTCTTGCTCCAGTTAAGAGACTAGAACCAGGGTTCTTGCTCCAGTTAAGAGAACAGATTTAGGGTTCTTGCTCCAGTTAAGAGACTAGAACCAGGGTTCTTGCTCCAGTTAAGAGAACAGATTTAGGGTTCTTGCTCCAGTTAAGAGACTAGAACCAGGGTTCTTGCTCCAGTTAAGAGAACAGATTTAGGGTTCTTGCTCCAGTTAAGAGACTAGAACCAGGGTTCTTGCTCCAGTTAAGAGAACAGATTTAGGGTTCTTGCTCCAGTTAAGAGACTAGAACCAGGGTTCTTGCTCCAGTTAGGAGACTAGAACCAGTGTTCTTGCTCCAGTTAAGAGAACAGATTTAGGGTTCTTGCTCCAGTTAAGAGACTAGAACCAGGGTTCTTGCTCCAGTTAAGAGACTAGAACCAGGGTTCTTGCTCCAGTTAAGAGACTAGAACCAGTGTTCTTGCTCCAGTTAAGAGAACAGATTTAGGGTTCTTGCTCCAGTTAAGAGACTAGAACCATTGTTCTTGCTCCAGTTAAGAGGACAGATTTAGGGTTCTTGCTCCAGTTAAGAGAACAGATTTAGGGTTCTTGCTCCAGTTAAGAGACTAGAACCAGTGTTCTTGCTCCAGTTAAGAGAACAGATTTAGGGTTCTTGCTCCAGTTAAGAGAACAGATTTAGGGTTCTTGCTCCAGTTAAGAGAACAGATTTAGGGTTCTTGCTCCAGTTAAGAGAACAGATTTAGGGTTCTTGCTCCAGTTAAGAGACTAGAACCAGTGTTCTTGCTCCAGTTAAGAGAACAGATTTAGGGTTCTTGCTCCAGTTAAGAGAACAGATTTAGGGTTCTTGCTCCAGTTAAGAGAACAGATTTAGGGTTCTTGCTCCAGTTAAGAGACTAGAACCAGTGTTCTTGCTCCAGTTAAGAGACTAGAACCAGTGTTCTTGCTCCAGTTAAGAGAACAGATTTAGGGTTCTTGCTCCAGTTAAGAGACTAGAACCATTGTTCTTGCTCCAGTTAAGAGGACAGATTTCGGGTTCTTGCTCCAGTTAAGAGACTAGAACCATTGTTCTTGCTCCAGTTAAGAGAACAGATTTAGGGTTCTTGCTCCAGTTAAGAGACTAGAACCAGTGTTCTTGCTCCAGTTAAGAGAACAGATTTAGGGTTCTTGCTCCAGTTAAGAGACTAGAACCAGTGTTCTTGCTCCAGTTAAGAGAACAGATTTAGGGTTCTTGCTCCAGTTAAGAGAACAGATTTAGGGTTCTTGCTCCAGTTAAGAGAACAGATTTAGGGTTCTTGCTCCAGTTAAGAGACTAGAACCATTGTTCTGGCTCCAGTTAAGAGGACAGATTTAGGGTTCTTGCTCCAGTTAAGAGAACAGATTTAGGGTTCTTGCTCCAGTTAAGAGAACAGTTTTAGGGTTCTTGCTCCAGTTAAGAGACTAGAACCAGGGTTCGTGCTCCAGTTAAGAGAACATATTTAGGGTTCTTGCTCCAGTTAAGAGACTAGAACCAGGGTTCTTGCTCCAGTTAAGAGAACAGATTTAGGGTTCTTGCTCCAGTTAAGAGACTAGAACCAGGGTTCTTGCTCCAGTTAAGAGAACAGATTTAGGGTTCTTGCTCCAGTTAAGAGACTAGAACCAGGGTTCTTGCTCCAGTTAAGAGAACAGATTTAGTGTTCTTGCTCCAGTTAAGAGACTAGAACCAGGGTTCTTGCTCCAGTTAAGAGAACAGATTTAGGGTTCTTGCTCCAGTTAAGAGACTAGAACCAGGGTTCTTGCTCCAGTTAAGAGAACAGATTTAGGGTTCTTGCTCCAGTTAAGAGACTAGAACCAGGGTTCTTGCTCCAGTTAAGAGAACAGATTTAGGGTTCTTGCTCCAGTTAAGAGACTAGAACCAGGGTTCTTGCTCCAGTTAAGAGAACAGATTTAGGGTTCTTGCTCCAGTTAAGAGACTAGAACCAGGGTTCTTGCTCCAGTTAAGAGACTAGAACCAGTGTTCTTGCTCCAGTTAAGAGAACAGATTTAGGGTTCTTGCTCCAGTTAAGAGACTAGAACCAGGGTTCTTGCTCCAGTTAAGAGACTAGAACCAGGGTTCTTGCTCCAGTTAAGAGAACAGATTTAGGGTTCTTGCTCCAGTTAAGAGACTAGAACCAGGGTTCTTGCTCCAGTTAAGAGACTAGAACCAGGGTTCTTGCTCCAGTTAAGAGAACAGATTTAGGGTTCTTGCTCCAGTTAAGAGACTAGAACCAGGGTTCTTGCTCCAGTTAAGAGAACAGATTTAGGGTTCTTGCTCCAGTTAAGAGACTAGAACCAGGGTTCTTGCTCCAGTTAAGAGACTAGAACCAGGGTTCTTGCTCCAGTTAAGAGAACAGATTTAGGGTTCTTGCTCCAGTTAAGAGACTAGAACCAGGGTTCTTGCTCCAGTTAAGAGAACAGATTTAGGGTTCTTGCTCCAGTTAAGAGACTAGAACCAGGGTTCTTGCTCCAGTTAAGAGAACAGATTTAGGGTTCTTGCTCCAGTTAAGAGACTAGAACCAGGGTTCTTGCTCCAGTTAAGAGAACAGATTTAGGGTTCTTGCTCCAGTTAAGAGACTAGAACCAGGGTTCTTGCTCCAGTTAAGAGAACAGATTTAGGGTTCTTGCTCCAGTTAAGAGACTAGAACCAGGGTTCTTGCTCCAGTTAAGAGAACAGATTTAGGGTTCTTGCTCCAGTTAAGAGACTAGAACCAGGGTTCTTGCTCCAGTTAAGAGAACAGATTTAGGGTTCTTGCTCCAGTTAAGAGACTAGAACCAGGGTTCTTGCTCCAGTTAAGAGACTAGAACCAGGGTTCTTGCTCCAGTTAAGAGAACAGATTTAGGGTTCTTGCTCCAGTTAAGAGACTAGAACCAGGGTTCTTGCTCCAGTTAAGAGAACAGATTTAGGGTTCTTGCTCCAGTTAAGAGACTAGAACCAGGGTTCTTGCTCCAGTTAAGAGACTAGAACCAGTGTTCTTGCTCCAGTTAAGAGAACAGATTTAGGGTTCTTGCTCCAGTTAAGAGACTAGAACCAGTGTTCTTGCTCCAGTTAAGAGACTAGAACCAGTGTTCTTGCTCCAGTTAAGAGACTAGAACCAGTGTTCTTGCTCCAGTTAAGAGAACAGATTTAGGGTTCTTGCTCCAGTTAAGAGACTAGAACCAGTGTTCTTGCTCCAGTTAAGAGACTAGAACCAGTGTTCTTGCTCCAGTTAAGAGAACAGATTTAGGGTTCTTGCTCCAGTTAAGAGAACAGATTTAGGGTTCTTGCTCCAGTTAAGAGACTAGAACCAGTGTTCTTGCTCCAGTTAAGAGAACAGATTTAGGGTTCTTGCTCCAGTTAAGAGAACAGATTTAGGGTTCTTGCTCCAGTTAAGAGACTAGAACCAGTGTTCTTGCTCCAGTTAAGAGACTAGAACCAGTGTTCTTGCTCCAGTTAAGAGAACAGATTTAGGGTTCTTGCTCCAGTTAAGAGACTAGAACCATTGTTCTTGCTCCAGTTAAGAGGACAGATTTAGGGTTCTTGCTCCAGTTAAGAGACTAGAACCATTGTTCTTGCTCCAGTTAAGAGAACAGATTTAGGGTTCTTGCTCCAGTTAAGAGACTAGAACCAGGGTTCTTGCTCCAGTTAAGAGAACAGATTTAGGGTTCTTGCTCCAGTTAAGAGACTAGAACCAGTGTTCTTGCTCCAGTTAAGAGAACAGATTTAGGGTTCTTGCTCCAGTTAAGAGAACAGATTTAGGGTTCTTGCTCCAGTTAAGAGAACAGATTTAGGGTTCTTGCTCCAGTTAAGAGACTAGAACCATTGTTCTGGCTCCAGTTAAGAGGACAGATTTAGGGTTCTTGCTCCAGTTAAGAGACTAGAACCAGGGTTCTTGCTCCAGTTAAGAGAACAGATTTAGGGTTCTTGCTCCAGTTAAGAGACTAGAACCAGGGTTCTTGCTCCAGTTAAGAGAACAGATTTAGGGTTCTTGCTCCAGTTAAGAGACTAGAACCAGGGTTCTTGCTCCAGTTAAGAGAACAGATTTAGGGTTCTTGCTCCAGTTAAGAGACTAGAACCAGTGTTCTTGCTCCAGTTAAGAGAACAGATTTAGGGTTCTTGCTCCAGTTAAGAGACTAGAACCAGGGTTCTTGCTCCAGTTAAGAGACTAGAACCAGTGTTCTTGCTCCAGTTAAGAGAACAGATTTAGGGTTCTTGCTCCAGTTAAGAGACTAGAACCAGGGTTCTTGCTCCAGTTAAGAGACTAGAACCAGGGTTCTTGCTCCAGTTAAGAGACTAGAACCAGTGTTCTTGCTCCAGTTAAGAGAACAGATTTAGGGTTCTTGCTCCAGTTAAGAGACTAGAACCAGTGTTCTTGCTCCAGTTAAGAGAACAGATTTAGGGTTCTTGCTCCAGTTAAGAGACTAGAACCAGGGTTCTTGCTCCAGTTAAGAGAACAGATTTAGGGTTCTTGCTCCAGTTAAGAGAACAGATTTAGGGTTCTTGCTCCAGTTAAGAGACTAGAACCAGTGTTCTTGCTCCAGTTAAGAGACTAGAACCAGTGTTCTTGCTCCAGTTAAGAGAACAGATTTAGGGTTCTTGCTCCAGTTAAGAGACTAGAACCAGTGTTCTTGCTCCAGTTAAGAGAACAGATTTAGGGTTCTTGCTCCAGTTAAGAGAACAGATTTAGGGTTCTTGCTCCAGTTAAGAGACTAGAACCAGTGTTCTTGCTCCAGTTAAGAGAACAGATTTAGGGTTCTTGCTCCAGTTAAGAGAACAGATTTAGGGTTCTTGCTCCAGTTAAGAGACTAGAACCAGTGTTCTTGCTCCAGTTAAGAGAACAGATTTAGGGTTCTTGCTCCAGTTAAGAGAACAGATTTAGGGTTCTTGCTCCAGTTAAGAGAACAGATTTAGGGTTCTTGCTCCAGTTAAGAGAACAGATTTAGGGTTCTTGCTCCAGTTAAGAGACTAGAACCAGTGTTCTTGCTCCAGTTAAGAGAACAGATTTAGGGTTCTTGCTCCAGTTAAGAGAACAGATTTAGGGTTCTTGCTCCAGTTAAGAGACTAGAACCAGGGTTCTTGCTCCAGTTAAGAGAACAGATTTAGGGTTCTTGCTCCAGTTAAGAGACTAGAACCAGTGTTCTTGCTCCAGTTAAGAGACTAGAACCAGGGTTCTTGCTCCAGTTAAGAGAACAGATTTAGGGTTCTTGCTCCAGTTAAGAGAACAGATTTAGGGTTCTTGCTCCAGTTAAGAGACTAGAACCAGTGTTCTTGCTCCAGTTAAGAGAACAGATTTAGGGTTCTTGCTCCAGTTAAGAGACTAGAACCAGTGTTCTTGCTCCAGTTAAGAGACTAGAACCAGTGTTCTTGCTCCAGTTAAGAGACTAGAACCAGTGTTCTTGCTCCAGTTAAGAGACTAGAACCAGTGTTCTTGCTCCAGTTAAGAGACTAGAACCAGTGTTCTTGCTCCAGTTAAGAGAACAGATTTAGGGTTCTTGCTCCAGTTAAGAGACTAGAACCATTGTTCTTGCTCCAGTTAAGAGAACAGGATTGGGGTTCTTGCTCCAGTTAAGAGACTAGAACCAGTGTTCTTGCTCCAGTTAAGAGACCAGAACCAGTGTTCTTGCTCAGTCATGAGAAGTTATTTGGATTTAATTTTTTGTCTCCACTTGTTTTCAGCCACAAATGTTTCTTCTAAAAATATGTTTTTATTATTTTTGTTGCTGTAATGAAAAGAACAAATCATATTTCGGTTCTTAAACAGCTCGACTTTGTTTTGAGACACTTCAACCCAGGCGGTCCCAGACTGTTGTTCCAGCTGTTGAGCCTCATCAAAGTCTTTTATTTATCTTTTCGTAAAAGTCAAGGATAAAGAAACATTTGTGTCGTGGAAAAAAACTTCAAGCAAGAAACAAAAGATTTATTTTCTTTTTCTTCGATAGTGCATGTGTCCTTAATTTAAAAACCCGTAAGTTATCACGTGTTTACCAACAGAAAGTATGTCCACAACAGGGACGTCCAACAACGTTCAGGGACTGGTTTGTACTGAAGCTCAGATTTGTTCGACAGGTTGAAGTACTTTGTTTACATTAAGTGCGTACCTGCATTCTATCAGTTTATCTGTGAAAACACAACCACCTGATTTCATCATCAGTCCACAGTAATGCTTTATAATACTGGATTGTTAAATACTGCGACCTTCTATCATCTGAATATGAAGTAGAACCTCACCTCCTCCTCCTCCGCTCCTCCGTCAGCTGCTGCCACCTCCTCGCTGCTCCTCCTCGAGTCTCTGTGGTCCTGGTTGGTGGCCACCTGCTCGGCCGCCCACTCCCTCAGCACCTCGTCGAGGTTGAAGCGCCGCCGGTAGCTGATGAAGAACGAGCTCACCTGAGTGAAGACACGAAGGGTTGCGGGTTCAGTTACTGGTGGCAGAGACCAAGGCGAGGCCAGGAGGTGACGGGAGGCGTTTCTGCTCACCTGAGCTGCAGTCTTGGTGCCGATCACTTCGGCGATGGCGGTGAAGTCTTTACCGTAGCGACGGATAGCTGGAGAGGAGACGTGAGGTTAGAGTTGTGTCTACACCTGACCTGCCCGAGCAGGAAACCACTTCCTTCTCAAACCTTTGGACAACTAGGCCTGTCACGAGAACACAATTAGCTGGGCGATTAATTGTCTTAGAAATTATTGCGATAAGCTATAATATTGTTTGATATTTGACAATAATTAGTAATTATTGTCAAATTTAATAAGAAATGTTTTTGTTTTGAATGTAGTTCCTTTTTTGACCACCAGATGGCAGAATAAGACGGTTTGAAGCACGGATAGTGAGGAAGCAAGCAGTGTGTCTCTAAGAAACATAGGAGGGAGGCCCCTTGACGTGACATGGGTTGTCTCGCTTTGGTTCTCAAAATGGCCGACAGTGTGGTTTGAGCTCTTTAGCATTTTTCACATAAAGCTTTTAATAATAAAATCAGTAAACAAGTTCTCAGCTTCTTTTTGCAGAGAAAAACGTTTTAGTCAAAGGCACGGGTTTCAACTGTGAATTTTGGAGCTTCGACAAGACGGAGGTTTTTTCCCCGAGGTCGGCCTGTTAGCTTAGCTCCTAGTTTAGCTTCTCGTTAGCTGCTTTTAACGATCCAAAAACACGATTTAGGACGGTTAAAATAGATTTTAAAGAGAAAAGAGAAGGGGAGGAGTCAGTGAAGAGCACCAGAGTTGAGCTTTTTGTCGTCCAGTGTCTTCAGTAGAAAAAGACACGAAGAAATGATAAAACCAGTAAATAAAATGTGGTTGATAATTTTCATTTATCAAGCGATTAATTGATTTATTGCTTATTGCAACATGGGACACACATCAGAGGAAATGAGGGGTTCAGTGTCCTGCCCAGGGACACTTCAACATGTTTATGTTTATTAAATTTGTTCATTTTTTTTACAAAAGAAACAATACAAGACAATCCCATAAATGATAATGTACAAAATATAAAAAAATGAAAGGTAGCAGAAAGAAGAATAAATCTTATTATATCTGCCCCTTTTTTCAAACAATCAGATTAAACAATAATAATCTTCAACCAACAGTACAAAATGACTAACTCTTTCTAATTTTCTAACTAATACAATACACATTACGCTATTTCATATGACATGTGACTTGCTGGTGGAATCAAACCCCCAACTCTCCCATTGGAGGACGACTGCTCTAACCACTCAGCCACAGCTGCCCAAAGGTAAATATTGTGTTGACTCTTTCTGCTCATTTGAGCAAAACCTTTTTTTAATTTTAAGAAACTTCAGTAATGGGGAGTGGTGGCGCAGAGGTTAGAGACGGTGGGCCTGTGATCAGAAGATCGCCGGTTCAAGCCCCAGTACAGACAACATCAAAAAACTGTGGGTGGAAAAAGGTGAAACACCAATACCTGCCTCTCCACCCTCATTCGCCCCACTCTGGGCCCCTGAGCAAGGCACTTAACCCCCACCACCTGCTCCCTAAAAAACAGGTCTCTCTTGAAAATGAGTTCTTGTGGCTCAATGACACTACCTGGATAAATAAAGGGTAAATGAAAAAATATATAACACAAATATATTACACCCCGCCTTCTTTGTTCTTCTTTTTACTAATCCAGAACTGGAAACATTGAAGTACTTTTCAAGACCATAAGGAAAAACCATTAAAGTGAGACTAAACCCAGGTTGAGACGGTAACTCCTCCTTCCAAAATCTCCCTGAAAATGGGCGTGTCGAGAGACAAGGAAGGGTGGAGGTAGAGTTGTGCTTTTGTTCACGCCTCCACCTGCAACAACCTAAAACAAATTAAACCTCTAGCCAACAACATACACCAAGCAACAACAAAGAATAAACATGTAGATGTATTTATCTATTCCACCCATTCCATCCAAAACCAAAGGCCTAAAAAAATGAAAATGAAAATAAAAATAAAACCGCTTGTCAGGAGTGAAATGCAGCATTTCCATATAAGGTATGCACTTCTCATCTCTGCAGGGGATTGGCTCTGCTTGAACCACCTGTGTGACATCACACATGAGCAGACATGTCACACATGAGCGTTTGCACAAATAAGAAAATTAAGGTGTAATCCACCAGTTCAACCCATAGAACTACCGTAAACACATTTTTAGACCAAATATTGCCAAATATTGCCAATTTACACAGATATGCACAATTATGTGAGAATAAACACAGCCATAGTGCTAGATAACATTTTAAACACATTCTAGGGAGTTTATCAGCTAAAAAAAGTTAATTTTGGGTTTAGTCGCACTTTAAAGTCAATGAAACCCTTTGAAAATGAGGAAAGCTATACATTTAAAGACAACTGAAGAAAACCTGTTTTGGTTTTGGTTAAACAACAACTACAGAAAATTCGTATGTCGGAACACAAAACGCGTGTCGCTCGTAAGTCCGGATTTTCGGTCATAAGTCAAAAAATTTATGCTAGCGCTTCTACGAACACTCGTTTTTCATCACAAATGTTCATACTAGTTCATAAACATGCTCAGAAACTTGTTTCCAAACGGTTAGCTAACACACTTTCAACTAAAAGCACATAAAAGTGCTGTATTTTCTGTATGTTCTGTACAAATTTACTGTTCGTTAGTCAGCTCGTAAGTCCGGAACCTCGTATGTCGATGTGCTCGTAAGTCGGGGACCACCTGTAATTATTTAAAGGAGACCACATATAGGTATTTAAAATTTTTATGTTATGTCTGTGTGCTATCTTGACAATATTAATTCATTTTAATACACAAAATAATTCTTAGATAATTAATTATACCCTTTTTAATTCTGCCATTTTTAACTTTCGTTTTGAACGACCGGTTTCTTGAAGTCCACGCCCTTCAACGATCTGTTTACGCCCTCTGTAACAGCCAGTATCTGTAATGTGTTGTTGTTTTAAAATTAGCTCTTTTTTTATTACTCATTTGACTTACTGTTAGTGCTAGCTTAAGATAACTTACCGAAACCCGTCTGAGCGCGCCGCAATTAGCTGCTCCTTTTAGCATTAGACCACCCGAATCCGATGCTAATGTTAGCTTGTTCCTCTTCCGGTGTTCGCCAGCTCCGCTCGTTGCACGCGGAGATTTTGGGAGTTATCGCTGTTCCAGTCAAGACAACACAAAGTTCACCAAGTGTCTCCCGTAAATTAATCCGTAAGGAGAAGGTCCTCGCTGCTGCGAGGCTGCAGCGAGGCTGTACAGTTGAAGCTCCGCTCCATCGCGCCAGAAGAGGGTCCCGTCGCAACCGGTCCCTACGCCGGGGGTCCGCTCGTTTAATTTTTGCCGGCTGCGCGTTGGGAGCGATCGCAAATACACTAAAAATTGAACTAAAACATAAAAATAACAATTATACTTTATTTATAAAGCCATTTAAAAAAACCACAGCTGCAACAAAGTGCTGTACACATGAAATTAAGAACATATAAACAAAAGATGAGATGAAATCATGAAAAACAACAGTCATGTGTTTAATACTGAAGTGGGTGGAGCATCACCAGGGGTTGCTAGGTGAGGGGCTGGACTCAGGTTTGAGGTGGTTGGCTGCGGTTGGCTGCGGTTTGTGACGTCACAAACCGCAGGAAGTGGGAAACAAAGTGTATTTATCAAAGATAAATAAATCTACTTAGAGTAAATAAACCACTGGGTGCATTTTTTTGGCCTTAGGACTGTTTTTTTATGAAGTAAATACCCAAAGTTGAGTAAAAAAAACATTAAAAAGTGAATTTTGAATATGTGGTCCCCTTTAAAAACTAATTAATATGGCCTTAAAAACAAAAGATGTTAACTTAATATTTTGTCCAATTTTTGAGTCAATCAAGTGTATAACTCCCTGAGACTTCTGCACCTGACCACACAGTGTTCTGGTCCACACGGTGTTCTGGTCCAGTCCTCGTGAGCAAGCTGTTCCAGCTGCTTCACGTTTGAAGGGTTCCTCCTGCAGATGTTCACCAGGATTTAGAGCAGGGCTCAAGAGACCACTTCAGTCCAGTCTTTGGTTCTGAGCAGCTCTTGATGTTTTCACCACAGCGTTTTGGCTCTTCTCCTGTTGGAGGACCCGTGACTGAAACCAAATGAATTCTGCTGCAGAACGCCTCGGTAGTCTTGAGGTTTTGTTGTATCCTGCAGATCTGAGACACCCCGGTCCAGCAAAGCAGGCCCAGAACAGAACTGAGCCTCCTCCGTGTTTCACTGCAGGTTCAGGGTTCTGTTCTTTGGAGGTTTTATTTTTGGGTCTGTCTGTGGACAGAGGGCTGAAGGGACTTGTTGTCAAAAAGCTCCAGTTTGACACTTTCCCAGAAGCTTTGCAGCTTCTCAATGAGCGTTTTGACAGAGTCCAGTCAGGATACGATGTCCTCCTCGGTCCACTTTGTCTCAAACGGTCCGATGGTGTCCAGGACATGGTAGATCCAAAAAGTTGAACAATGGACTTCTTTTCATTAGTGAAGATGTTTCACTTCTCGTCCAGGAGGAGCTCTCAGTTCAAAGACCAACGGTTTGATCTGATACTGATGACCTTTGACCCCAGAGTTCACCTCTAATCTCTCATTGTTTTGGGCTATGGCTACCATTTACCGTATATAATTTGTCTCTTTCAGTTCTCATATGTTTTCCTCTTGCAGCCACGTCCAAGGAGGTCATCTCCAAACCTGAGGACCTTCTGAATCTCGCTGCTTGGAGACGTCTTTACATTTAGCATGTTGCTCAATTATCATTTTTCTAACATCCTGAGGCATCTCTGTCCTCAGCTTTATGGTGAGTGTTACAAACGATGACAACAACAGCACTGTGACTACCTGTCACCCTTTAAACAGACAAACTGACTAATAACAGCTGTGATGCCAACAGGACACACCTTAGTCTAACAAAAACTATTCTCTCTTTTTTTCTTATGGTTCCATTTTGTTCGCCAAGGCCAATTAGAAAAATAATTATAAAATTAACTAATTATTTAATTAATTAATTAAAGATAGATAGACAGACAGAGATAAAATATATATACTGTAGAGATATATAGAGATCTAGATAGCTAGATATAGAGAGATAAGAGAGACAGATATAGAAATAGGGAGAGAGACAGAGATAGAGAGCGAGAGATAGATACAGTATAGATGATATGTATATGGATATAGTATACAGGTAGTCCCCGACTTACGAGCGTATGGACTTACGAGGATCCGATTTTACGAGATTATCATAATTAATAAAAATATGACATTAAAAATGTTTTTTTTTGTGTGTGTTTAAATTTTCTTAATTTCATGTGTACAGCACTTTGTTGCAGCTGTGGTCGTTTTAAATGGCTTTATAAATAAAGTATAGTTGTTATTTTTATGTTTTATTTCAATTTTTTGTGTATTCTGTACTGTATTAGCGATCGCTCCCAAATTCCCCCCGCCTGAAATATAACGAGTGGACCTAAGCGGAGCTCCCACTGCCCTGCCGCCTGACAGGCAACGAGCGGAGCTACCAATCCGACATGCCGGGACCGGGAGCTGGCGGACATGCTGGGTGGGAGCTGCTGGCTTTTTAGGACCGTGCGTGCGATCAGAGGTTGCCTCATACGGATAAATGAGCTGGAAACTCTCTGTGAACTTTGTGGATGTGTCTGTTGTGGAGCAACCGCCGCGATCCTCCGCGATCGCTCTTAAAAAGCGCCGCGCGACAACATTAGCCCATCGGCTAAGCTAAGGCTAGGCTAAATGCTAAGCGGACCCCCACCAGAACCAAACCGAACCGGCGGCCGGGAGCTCGCCTCGATGTCCGCCTAGCAGCCTAAGATGTTGGATGGACATTCAGCTAACGTGGAGAAGCAGCTCCGACAGCCTTTTTTGGATGGATGGACTCGTTAGCACGGAGCTAATGAGTGCAGGCCTAATGGCGGTGGCTAACAACAAACAGCTCACGCGGTCAGCTTGTTTTGGATGAACGAACACCGCGGAGAAACGGCTTTCGGTAAGTTTATTAAAGTAAACTCCTTTTATGGCTTCAAATGTATGGACTTAACAAGCTAACAGTCCTTCCTCTAAACAGTTTGGACCACGTTAGAGCAGCAGAATGTATGGAGCCCCGACGTGCTTGGACGTGCTAACAGATGAGACAAGCTTGATCAGCTCAAAGTAAGAAATTATATTTTTATTTATCTGTTTTGTACTGTGCAGTACAGTATGCTGTTTCTGTGATGAAAATAACTAAATGTACAGCTGCAGTTTGCACTAAGGCACTTTGGCGTCTTTTTTCCTATTTACGAGCGCTGTTCCGGCGTTGTCGGACTTACGAGTTTTTCATCTTACGAGATACTCGTAACGGAACTCGCTCGTAAGTCGGGGACTACCTGTACATAGATGGTAAGATATAGATTTATAGAGAGATAGATATTCATAGATATACTGTAGACAGATATAGATAGATATAGATGGATATATATAGATATATAGAGATAGATATACATAGATATAGACAGAAATATAGATATATAGATGGATAGATATAGACACTGTATAGAGATAGATATACATAGATATAGACAGAAATATAGATATATAGATGGATAGATATAGATATAGAGATACACAAACCGGATTCCAAAAAAGGTAGGACACTAAACAAATTGTGAATAAAAACTGAATGCAATGATGTGGAGATGGTAAATGTCAATATTTTATTCGTAATAGAACATAGATGACAGATCAAAAGTTTAATCTGAGTAAATGTAACATTTTAAAGGAAAAATATGTTGATTCAAAATTTCACAGTGTCAACAAATCCCAAAAAAGTTGGGACAAGTAGCAATAAGTGGCTGGAAAAAGGAAATTGAGCATATAACGAACAGCTGGAAGACCAATTAACACTAATTAGGTCAATTGACAACATGATTGGGTATAAAAAGAGCTTCTCAGAGTGTCAGTGTCTCTCAGAAGCCAAGATGGTAAGAGGATCACCAATTCTACCATTGTTGTGCAGAAAGATAGTGCAGCAATACCAGAATGGTGTGTGTGTGTGTGTGTGCGTGCGTGCGTGCGTGCGTGCGTGTGCGTGTGTGTGTGATAGATGGATAAATAGAGATTTATAGAGATATATACATGGATATAGATAAACAGATGTAGATTGATATACAGATAGTTACCATACCATACCATTTTATTTATAAAGCACTTTAAACAGGAACAAGTCCACACCAAAGTGCTGGACAAACAAACACGCAACAGGCAACACAGACAATGAAGTACAACACGAAAAACATAAAAACATTGCAGATCATAAATAAAACGATCCAATACAAATCAGCTGGCATTGAAAGCAATGGAGTAGTAGTGAGTTTTTAACCGGGATTTGAAAACCGAGAGGGAGGGGGCCTGTTTGATGAGCAGCGGTAACTCGTTCCAGAGTCTTGGGCCTGCTACAGAGAACGCCCTGTCACCCCTGCGCTTAAGGCGAGTTTCTGGAACTATTAAGAGTACCTGATCCTCTGACCTCAAAGCACGTGGAGGGACATATGGGTGTATCAGTTAAAGGACAACACCCACCATGTTTTCAAACTGCATCGTCATTAATATGTAGTAGTGACTTAAATAATAAAACAGGAGCGTTTTATTGATATTGTAGAGAAATAACGCTAAATGTGTTATTTCATGACTCAAAGGAGATTTTAGCAGCAGCTCCGGCAAAATCTGCCCCTCTCCATATATGGGCATCGACGTCATTCAAGGATCCATCTTGAGACGGAGACGGAGTTAAAAAGTAGCTTTCTTATTTCTGACCAGAGTAGTTACGAATACAACTAAGAAAATGCCGAACCGATGTGTCCCAGTTCTGCAGCAATACCTCGAAGGATGGCGTTAGTGTTCATTATTTCCCCAAAATCAAAAGGATTCAGACGGCATGGATAAAGTTTGTTCAAGTCAAACGAGCTGACTTCATTGCTCCATCGCGTAGCAGTGTTTTGCGGGTAGGACTTTTGCTCAATTTAATTTTTTAATTTTTGACATCAGAACAGAATGAATAATAGAGCAGGCTTTTCAATGTACCATAGTTTGTTAATATTCACGCCACTTTTTCATGAAAGTCTGTGTCGCTATCCTGTGGCTAGTTAGCATAATGCTAATGCTAGTTAGCATAATAATTTGTCCATCAGTTCTCGTTTTTCTCGGCATTACATTGCACGGAAATAATAAACATCCCCCAATGTCTGAGCTAGGCACAAACGTAACTGTGAGGTGTGTACAACTCTGCAGCCGCTCTGTGTGTCCGCGGCATCAGCCTCGATGACCGTCGGTTCTCAGCTATGAGTGTGCGGGTCTGAGCTCTGTGTGTCCGCGGCTGCAGCAGCGGGTGAAGTGAGGTTTTAGCACTTACATGTGTAAGGATGGAGGATAAAAAATGACTGGTTATGACTGTGTGGCGAAGTCGGAATGTAAGATCCATTGCAGTGCCTTCTGACTGGATCCTTTAACTACGTCATTCCGGAGTTCGGCAATCATCGGCGGGGTTTCCGGATGCTTCCGGGACTCCGTTGTTTTTTTTTTGTTGTTTTTTACACTCGCCTGGCCCAAATGCAAAAATTAAAATAGACATCATATTCTACTACAGTAATTGTCCAATATGGTGAATTGTTACTGTCACGGTGGGTGTTGTCCTTTAATATAGAGAGATAAATTATTTTGAGCCTAAATTCAAACCAATGATTGATTTTCCTCAGTTCATTTTTTTAGTACTTTTGTTAATTTGACTGTAGTGTCCTTTAATAAGTAACTCCAAATGAACTTGAACGTTACAGTGAAGCGTTCAGCGGCAGCGAGAGGACAGTTCTGGAGAGACACTGTGTCCTCGTACAGCAGACGGTTCCTGTGTGGGGAATATGAATGTGTTGTCTGAGAGATGAAGGGCAGACAAGAGGAGGAGGAGGAGCTGCAGCTTCTACTCACCCTGCACGGCCAGGAGCTGCTCCTCCGTGGTCCAACGTGAGTTCATCTTGGGGGCAGGCTGAAAGACATGAGACAAAGAGGACAGCATGAGAGCCGTGAGCAGATTGAGACTAATCAGAGTCCCGCGTGAGGCGAGGCGAAAACTGGAGGCTGTTGAGGCGACGACAGAGTGGATAAGTGAAGGAGAAGAAGGACGACATGAAGGATGAGGAGTAAACAGATGGAGGAGGTAAACGTACCTCGGTGGGTTTGAACGAGTCCACACCTTCAGCCAGGCCCTGCTTCAAACTGCTGTTGGTCTGTTTAACGGACTGAACCTGAAGAAACAAACAAGTCCGATGAGGTTGAACCACGACAGCAGAACGTTTGAGGTCGGCGTGGCTCCCTCCTGGTGTTCGTCTTTTTAACGACAGTGAAGAAACGTTCTGCCAGCAGCTCCTCGAACTAAAGGCCCACTGTGGTATTCCTTCATGATTTACCTGATCCATACGTTAAACGTGTTTCCTCACGTTAAGACAGGTGCATTTTGTAACGTTTAAAAAAAATCTTTGCTCACAAACCGGTGGTCGTTCACGTAGATACACCGATCCGATATTAGCATTGGTATTGGTACGATATTGAAAAAATATATACAGAATCTTTATCAGGTATCGTGAAAATGTGATCGATCCATAAGGACGGGAGCTGATTGCTGTTTATTTTAAATATCTGCCAACCAAGCTACTGAAGCTATACTTTTTCCTCTTATTTCCGTTCCTTCATTATTTATTTTACATTATATTTAGAATTCCTGAACCATTTGAAAAGTTTGCTGAAGTTTCTTTTTTCATGTTTGACCAAAGTTGTCAACCTACTGTTTTAGTCAGTTTCATTATCTTTATTATACAGGCAGTCCCCGACTTACGACAGAGTTCCTTTCCTGCGCTGCGTCGTAAACCGAATTTCGACGTAAGTCGGAACATACGTCCAAACTGCACCTTATACTTACAGACTGCATTTGACCAAGCACTTAGCCTATCCTAACACAGTACCCTACATAATTATCAAAAAACACATACATTGCAGAGCCATAATGAATGGGAAAAAAAAAAGAGTTAATAACCTACTGGAATGCTAGTGAAGCCGTTTCCGCCTTTCCTCCGTCCCTCCTCTGTATTCTCCATTCGTTTACGTCATAAAACCGCCGTCCATAAAACAGCTATTTTTCCACAGCTGCTGCCTGCTCCACAGCTTGGTCCAACAAGTTTTGTTTTTTGAATGTCCAGAGGACCAGACTTAGCTTTTTTTAGAGAGTACAGGGCAGAATTTCTCCGTTGCTACGTAAATTTCTCAAAATAATTTATTTTTATTTTATTTTTTAATGGGAGATGCGTGTCGTAACCACGAAACGTCGTAACTCGAGGCCGTCGTAAGTCGAGGACTACCTGTATATTTATTTTACTATTGGTGTTATAATGACTGAACAAATTAAAGTTGTGTTGATTTTACATGTTTGACCACTTGTGAAGCTACTGGTGTGTTAGTGTGTTGTACTGGTGCAGTTTTCAATGTGTCGGATCGGTATCGGATCTGTATCCACGAGCGCTGGACCTCAGGTATCGGTATCGGAAATGAAAAAAAAAAAAGGGGAGATCTGTGTATCTCTATTGTTCAGTGCGAGGAGGAGGAGTAAGAATTCATATAGTTTTAAAGTGGGTTCTGTAGAAAGGTTTTGAATTCATCTCACTTGTTGAAGAAGGCTCCTTGAAAACCTCTCAGTTCGACGCCATCTTTAAACGAAATCTAAATCTGTCGT
>JBBPBX010071422.1:0-18324 GCA_038048925.1 Garcialebias charrua | reverse complement strand
ACATCATATATGTAATGGACCTACCCAGGGTCAAATTAAGGTTTTTGAACTGTCCAGTGATGACCTTTACTGACCACTCAGTAAAGCAAGACATTTACTACAAAATCATTCATTTAGCTATAATCTGATAAATATAGTCACCAAAAGAGACTATTTCTATCTTTGATTTTATTCTAATGTGATCAAAAGAATAACTTTTGTCATTTTCATGATGTGTGCTTTTAAGCTGTGTCATTCTGTAAGAGTTAAACTGTGTTCACTGCTGTGTTTAAAGGTGAAGCCTTCGGGTCACAGAGACCGGACGGTTTTGTTTAGAAACTCAGAGACAGTCTCATGAGCAGGGCTCCAGCTTTATCTATCTTTTTCCTAAACATTTCTCTCTGCTGCTGCTTGTAACCTTGGGTTTGATAAGACAAATGAACTCCTCGACTGGTCCTTCCTTAAGTACTAGTCTAAGCTTTTGCTAAAGGCTTCAGAGTTGCTGGGAACTTCCAAGGGATGTGAACTTTCCCAAGAGCTGGACACGTGTGGTCAAGAGCTAACGACCGGCGTCTTCAGCTAAGGACTGATAACAGGCTGTTATGAGTCTACTTCGAACAAGCGTAAGATCAAGAACTTTGTCTATTCCTTCCTGGAATAAGTTTATCTTGAAGTCAGAGGCCTGAAGCTGACATATTCTCTGATGACCAAGCAAAACCAGGAGACGTTGGAAAACGTAAACCAGAACCTTGCTTGAAGGTATCGTACTGGTTCCCACAAGAATCCGTGCATCTGAAAGGCTCCAAGGTCTTCCCTCTTACCGGGCTGTCGTCAAAGGTAAAGAGCTGTTTACAAAACGTACCTGGATTTTAGCAGAAGTCGGATGAGAAGTGTCACTCTGGTATCATGCTCAGGATAATTTCTTCTTAAATCTTTCCTCCTATTTCTTTCCCCTCTCAATCTAAGCTGGAAACTATTTTTAAGTTAAAGAGCCCACAGACTAAATATGTTAACATCCAATATTGAAGTCTGTTGTGTTGAATTTAAGTGTGCTGACGTTTTAAATTGAAAGAAAGTGAAATCATGTCAATCAAGTGTAATGGTGTTAATTTAGTTGATTTATTTTAAATAAATGATAGTGTCTCTTTGACATATCAAACTAAGTTAACGTCTTTGTCACTTAATGGCTCTGTTTATTTATCCATCATAAAGATCACAGAAATATTGGGTAAACTGAAAAAGAACAGAATCCGTGAATTTACTATTCAATCTGAATAAGTAGATTAATTAAGGATAAAGAGGTCAGTATTAATATTGACCTCCTCATAATTCTTACATCTGGTGGCCCGTCGTACGTGGTTCTGAAAGTTTATTGATATATCTGTGATCTCTCATGAACTTGAAACGTTATGTTGGCATGATTATTCCAAGTTTTAGACTCTAACAGATTAATTATTTTGGCTGGAAAAGTGTTCAGATCGATTGCAGGACTGCAGTTAATGACATTTGAAGCTGGAAGTGTACTTGGAAGTGGGCTTCTCGGCTCATTGCATAAGTGCAGGTCTGTACCAGATACACGACAGAGACAAACGTGTAGTAGCCTACGCCAGCAAAACGATGGCAGGCCCCGAATTGAGATTCTCAGACTGTGAGAAAGCTTTACTGACCACAGTGTGGGCAGTTAAACATTTCTCCAGCTACATTGGTGGACAGAAAATCATTGTGGAAACACAACACCAGCCAGTGACCTTTCTTAACAGTGAACGCATCAGAGATGGTGTGGTGACAAACTCACGTGTTGCAACGTGGCTCATGGCGCTTCAAAGTTTTGACCTAGACATACGTTATGGTCAAAACAAGAAGTCTCATCTGGGGACGGACTTGGCAATCTGCCAGAAGTGTACACAAGATGTGCCAGCCACCCAGCCGCCGGTTGAGGTAAAACCCCCAGTAACCGAAGACCCGAATCACCACTTCTTTGATGACAATATCTGCAAAGATATGACAACATTGTACGTGGATGGATCTTCATTCCTCCGCGACAAAATCTGTAGGGCAGGTGTTGGAGGAGTTCTCCTCCAAGACCAAGAACAGATAACTTTCAGCTACAAATTAGGCTCTCAGACTTCTCAGTATGCTGAGATTGCAGGAATCCTAATAGCTCTCCAGATGGTAGTAGAACGCTCCATCAAGACGCTAGTTATCTGCACTGACTCTAACTATGCTCGTTTAAGTTTCGCTTGTCACCTCGCTGTGTGGAAACAGAACGGTTTCCTAACAAGCGACAGAAAAGTGGTCAAACACAAAGAGCTTTTCATAGCGTGTGATCACTTGGTGACATCACACGACTTACAGATCTACTGGAAGAAAGTTCCAGGGCATTCTAGAGTCCCAGGCGATGACAAGCACTACAATGACATTGCAGACTCCTTAGCCAAAGAAGGAGCCGACGAAGGTCCTCTATGGTCCTTCGACCCCTCCTGGTTAATCGGGACTCTGCCAATACAACCTTCGGTCAGGGTTATGGCAGTCACACGTGCACAGGCCGCAGCCAGACCTGCTGACAACGCAGTCTCTGTACGACCTGCACTGACTGACCCAGACATCATCCAACTACAGAAGTCGGATCCTGCTATCAACTCCATGATACTGTACCTGACTGATCCAGAGAAAAACACTCCGTCTAAAGACGAACTGGATTCCGATCCAGACCTTAAAGTCCTTTACCAGCTGCGCAAACAGCTAAAACTAATCAAGGGCATCCTAACTTTTGCTCATGGACCAACGTCCTCACCTGTGTTCGTGGTTCCCCATGACCAAAGGGGGGTGATGTTAGTTCATGCCCATGATCTCCCGTCCGCAGGACACAAAGGAGATAAAGCCACGCTGACGGCATTAAAACAAATTGCCTATTGGCCTGGAATGAAAAAGGATGTCAAGGACTACATTGAAGGGTGCGTGGTCTGTGGCCAGTTTCAGCCAACCAGACCACTTCACAGAGCACCACTGCAAAGCAGAGGCATTGCATTCCCATGGTCTGACCTCCAGATCGACTGGGTTGGACCACTCACTAAGAGCTCTAGAGGAAATAAATATTTTCTCACGGTAACCTGTGCATTTACCAAATGGGTAGAATGCCTACCAGCTCCCAACGACACAGCACAAACCACTGCTATGTTGTTAATGAATCATATATTCTCAAGGTTTGGACTTCCCCTTCGGGTGAACTCAGACCAAGGTACACACTTCACAGGTGAAGTGATGAAAGAACTATGGAAGACGCTAGGCGTCAAGGCTAACTTTCATGTCGGCTACCACCCACAGGCTTCAGGCCAAGTAGAGAGAGCAAACAGAACTGTGGTGAGTATTTTGAAGAAATACGTGGCTGCAAACCACAAGGACTGGGATGTGAAACTCCCTCTGGTCCTCATGGCCATAAGAGCCACTCCACACACATCAACTGGCATCTCTCCCTTCGAGATGATGACCGGTCGACAAATGACTCTCCCTCTACACCTGTTGTACCAACCAGGCGACGCCGCCATGGCGACAGCCTACACTACACAACAATACATGAAAGATTTGAATGTACACCTCAGAAACACTTTTGCTTTCGCCCAGAAAAACCTGGAAAAATCCGCTGAAGGACGCAAGGCGTACTACGACCAGAAGGCCTCTCACAATGAACTCCAAGTGGGAGACAGAGTCTGGTACTATACGTTCGCCCCAGCAACCGGGAAAGGAGAGTCCGGGACCGGAACTCTCGCCCGCAAACTAATGCCCAGGTGGACTGGACCTCATCTGATAACAGACAAAGTGTCCTCAGTCGTCTACGAGATCAAAATCAGCAAAGGCCGCAAAGAGCCAATTGCTAAATGGGTACATCGAAATCAGATCAAACCTTACAAGGCGTTCAATGACTCCACAAAAGACAAAGATCTCACAAACTCACCGACTTCATGGGATAATAAGGTCGTCCAAACACAAGTTAGTAAATAAACTAATCAGGTTTAAACTACCGTACTTTCCCACCCTATAAGTCGCATTGTCCAATTTGAACTTAGAAACGCTAAGCCTAGAACCCACAACAAAAAAACTAACCTTAACAACCGTTTAAATCCACGAGATTTAAATTGACCTCGGTCATAAAGTTGAGACCTGTTTTTCTTGTGTGTTGCACTTTGGAATCTGACGACAAGAGTGTGTCGAAGCAGTGAAACGTTGTTTCCTTGTTGTTTAGTCATTACTGTTGTCATTAGTTGAGATATTGTTTGGTTCTGAACACTCCCAGCCAAAAAGGTTTTGTATTAACATTGGTTAATGAATGATATGGATTTAACTATGCCAACATGCAGTTCGTTTTGTTAAATCTCAATCGTCGAAGAGTCAATGTAGTTTAAAGCTACTCAAGGTACCATAAACTACATTGACCTCACAATTTCTAAATTGAACCGATTCGATCGTTTCTATTCTAGATTGTCTATTCATTTTGATGAGTCTCGCCATAGACTTCAAAATTTATTAGGAATACCAAATCCTACGTCGTTCGTCTAAAAGACAACAGACATTTAGATCAAACTATATTTCATTTTTATTTTAGTTTAACCTAAACTAAGTAATGAATGGAGGAATAGTTTGGAATTAGAGGCCTTCGTTACAGAAGCCCTCCAAAATTTTATAGGTACAAATCCCTATATCTAATTTTACAGAATTGATCCACCCCTTAATTGGTAATTGTAGCTGATCTAAACCATGATAGCTTACATACCAGGTGCATATAGGTAGGGCCTAATGTAAAATCCCAATCATAAGCCCACCTAAAAAACCACATAATTGCATGACACATAGAACCAGAGTGGCACTGACTGGAAACCAACCAGCCAACAACCTTCGATGTGGGGACCTGCAGCTCCAACGCTTGGTCTTCAACCTCCATCCAAGGGTCGCCTCCTCTGCGTCAATCGAGGGATCCCCTCTACATGCTGATTATGAAAACAATTGTTGCTGATCAATCAACAAAACTAATCGTTGGGAATTTACTGCTGTGGAATTACCGCTGTGGATTATAAGACTTTGCTTTCCAAGGGATCACAGACTTTGTTTTCCAAGAGTTAACAGACTTTGTTTTCCAAGGGATTAAAAGCTTTTCGCAATGGGATTACCTCCGAACAGTATGGAATTTCCAAAACTTTATGGGATTATAATTTTTGATTTTTCTTTTCCACTTGCTGGATTACTTCAAGATCAAAGACAGTTCAAGGTTTCCTTTCGTGTTGGACCCCATCCCCAAGGACTGGCGATGGCTTCCAAAAGGGGGGAGATGTAATGGACCTACCCAGGGTCAAATTAAGGTTTTTGAACTGTCCAGTGATGACCTTTACTGACCACTCAGTAAAGCAAGACATTTACTACAAAATCATTCATTTAGCTATAATCTGATAAATATAGTCACCAAAAGAGACTATTTCTATCTTTGATTTTATTCTAATGTGATCAAAAGAATAACTTTTGTCATTTTCATGATGTGTGCTTTTAAGCTGTGTCATTCTGTAAGAGTTAAACTGTGTTCACTGCTGTGTTTAAAGGTGAAGCCTTCGGGTCACAGAGACCGGACGGTTTTGTTTAGAAACTCAGAGACAGTCTCATGAGCAGGGCTCCAGCTTTATCTATCTTTTTCCTAAACATTTCTCTCTGCTGCTGCTTGTAACCTTGGGTTTGATAAGACAAATGAACTCCTCGACTGGTCCTTCCTTAAGTACTAGTCTAAGCTTTTGCTAAAGGCTTCAGAGTTGCTGGGAACTTCCAAGGGATGTGAACTTTCCCAAGAGCTGGACACGTTTGGTCAAGAGCTAACGACCGGCGTCTTCAGCTAAGGACTGATAACAGGCTGTTATGAGTCTACTTCGAACAAGCGTAAGATCAAGAACTTTGTCTATTCCTTCCTGGAATAAGTTTATCTTGAAGTCAGAGGCCTGAAGCTGACATATTCTCTGATGACCAAGCAAAACCAGGAGACGTTGGAAAACGTAAACCAGAACCTTGCTTGAAGGTATCGTACTGGTTCCCACAAGAATCCGTGCATCTGAAAGGCTCCAAGGTCTTCCCTCTTACCGGGCTGTCGTCAAAGGTAAAGAGCTGTTTACAAAACGTACCTGGATTTTAGCAGAAGTCGGATGAGAAGTGTCACTCTGGTATCATGCTCAGGATAATTTCTTCTTAAATCTTTCCTCCTATTTCTTTCCCCTCTCAATCTAAGCTGGAAACTATTTTTAAGTTAAAGAGCCCACAGACTAAATATGTTAACATCCAATATTGAAGTCTGTTGTGTTGAATTTAAGTGTGCTGACGTTTTAAATTGAAAGAAAGTGAAATCATGTCAATCAAGTGTAATGGTGTTAATTTAGTTGATTTATTTTAAATAAATGATAGTGTCTCTTTGACATATCAAACTAAGTTAACGTCTTTGTCACTTAATGGCTCTGTTTATTTATCCATCATAAAGATCACAGAAATATTGGGTAAACTGAAAAAGAACAGAATCCGTGAATTTACTATTCAATCTGAATAAGTAGATTAATTAAGGATAAAGAGGTCAGTATTAATATTGACCTCCTCATAATTCTTACACACACATCATATATACATAATCACACTTCTTCAAACAAACCTACTAACTGTACTTTCACTCACACACAGTCATCACTGGTGGGTGCAAACCTGCTTTGATAAAAGCCATTTCCTTGTCAGATGTGCAAACGTTGGGAAACTTGTACATTTTATAATCTCATTAGGCAGAATATTCCACTGACTCATGGCAACAACAGAAAAGACGGATTTAGCAAAAGAGGTCCTACATTTAGGGATGCTGCACTCTCCTCTAGAGGTCGCCCTTGTGACTCGAGTTGTTTTTTCTGAGTTCAATATGACAAACCTTCTTAGAGGAGGAGCAGCCATACCATGGATGATTTTAAAAAGTAGACAGATATTTGCATGGAATATTAAATTGTCAAAGTTTAAAAGATCATATTTGAAAAGAATATGACAGTGGTGATATTGTCTGGATTTCCTATCTGCTCCACAGAATGCCACAGTAGGTCCTTCCTCCCTGTGGATATCAAACTTTTCAACTCCTCCCCCTTTCTACACATAAGACAATAAAATTAATCCTGCACCACAACAAATTCTTTAATGTTTTTGTTTTCACCTGACCTGTTTATAATTTAATTGTTGGTATTTTTTTTATATTCTTTTGAGGAAGTCGGCAGAAAGAGACGAAAAGTACCTTGAGTCTCGATTTATTCTCAATGTCTTCCAACATCAAGCTCAGGAGAACAACTGAAATACCGCCAAAATGCTCTCTTTATATTCTGTCCTTTTCACAATAAGCGCACATTCTGACGTTAAATATATACATTTGTGTCCGCCACACAGGCCCCCCTGAACACACAGAATGTCACAAACACCAAAAACACAAATTGTGAAACAGGTGTAAAACAACAAATAAATGAATGAAATACCTAACGGTAACGGCTAGGGAGTTTGACAAGGTGGCCATGATGGCTACTCTTCACAGTGACGGGTGTTGAAGTTGAAGGAGACTCTCCGCACCAACTGCCACTTAACTGTTCACCTATAGGTAACTCAGCTGTAGGGGAAAAACCTGAAAGAGTGGGCAAATAAATTGGGGGATGGCCACAACGAGGTGGCTGAGCAAACTCAACCGGAACCCCCGACAAAACATGAGCTGGTTTCAAACGGTCCACTGAAACCCTCTCCTGATTACCCCCCAACTCCACCAAAAAATCTTTAGGTCAGTGGTGTAGTCTACATTTTTGTAGTGGGTATACTGTGCTTAGAAACCAAAGTACACTGGTTAGTACAATGTAATCGTTAATATATTTTGATTTTTAAGCGTATTGAACATTTCCAATTTTTTTCTTATGTTTATATATGAATAAATGAACAACAAACATTGTACAACAGTTGGCTTTGTATTAAAATCATGTTAGAGAATTTATGCAACAGTATCAAAGCACAGCGTTGCATACCGTTAGATTGTTTCGGAAGCGTTCAACTGCCGTTTAACGTATCGATGACACGTGTCTAATGATAAGTCATGTGTCATTGGGCACTTTTAAGTGGGTATACTGAAATTCTTAAGCTTTTCTAGTGGGTATACTCCGTATGCCTGAGTATCACATAGACTACACCACTGCTTTAGGTCCCCTCTCTAGAACACAAAATGGACCATTGTAAGGAGGCTGAAGTGGTGAACGGTGTGCATCATGGCAGATAAATACATACTTGGCCGACATAAGGTCCTTCGGCACAAACACCTGTGGAAGGCAGTGATGTCCTGCCAATGGGGCAACAGATCAATTTTCTCCTATTAGGGCTACCCTACTCCCATTGGGAGCAACTGTACTTGCCGAACCTGGAATAAACTCCCCTGGTACCCTCAAAGGCTGGCCAAGGACCAACTCAGCTGAATAAAACTGCAAGTCTTCTTTAGGAGCTGAACGCAGGCCCAACAAAACCCAAGGCAGGCGATCCATCCAACCATTATCCACCAATGAGGACTACAATGCCACCTTCATTGAGTGGTGGAACCTCTCACAAAGACCATTAGCCTGTGGATGGTAGGCAGTGGTTTGGTGGAGTTTAACTCCAAGGCTCTCTGCCACTGCAGTCCACAACTCTGAGGTGAACTGGGGACCCCTATCAGAAGTTAAGTCCAATGGCACACCAAATCAGGACACCCAGGAAGAGATTAATGCCTGAGCCACATCAATCGAATTGATGACAGAGGAACTACCTCTGGCCACTGAGTGGTTCTGTCCACCATAGTTAAGAGATGGGTAAAACCTCTGGAATGTGGAATTGGTCCCACTAAATCCACATGCACTTGCTAAAACTTCCCTTGGGGAATAGGAAACTGTTCTAGTGGAGCCTTAGTGTGCCGTTGTACCTTGGCACGCTGGCAAGCTAAACAGGAAGCCGCCCATGTGCATACATCTCCATGGAGCCCTGGCCACACAAACTTTGCCCCTACTAGTTTCACTGAAGGTTTCACTCCCGGGTGTGAAAGGGAATGAACTGCATCAAAAACCCACCAACGCCAGCCACTAGGAACCAGAGGTAGAGGCTTGCCAGCTGAGATGTCACAAAGAAGGGTTGCACCACACTCATGAAAGGAAACTTCCTCTAAATGTAGACTGGATTCAGCTGCCTTAAAGACCAGAATATCCAGGTCTGTCAGTTGGTCTGCAGCCATGGTGAGGTAATCAACTCCTAAATGTACAGAAGTGAACCTTGCTCTAGTTAGACAGTCAGCCACAAGGTTATTCTTGCCAGCCATATGCTGAATGTTTGTAGTAAACTCCGAAATGGCAGACAAATGCCTTTGTTGCAGTGACGATTATGGCTTAGAAACTTTCGCCATAGCAAAAGTGAGAGGCTTATGGTCCACAAAAGTAGTAAAGTCCCTACCCTCTAGCATGAACCTGAAATGGCAAGTTGCCAGAAAAAGAGCGAGCAGTTCCCTATCAAAGGTGCTATTTTTTTTCATCATCTTGGAGTTTCCTGCTAAAAAATGCAAGGGGTTGCCATGCGCCATCGACCCATTGTTCACAAACTGTCAGGATTGGTGCCGGTGAAGCGAGCTGAACCCAGAGTGCAGGCAGGTAATACTCAGAGACGTGAGGATTAAAATAATAAAACACTTTAATAAAGAAATCAAAATGCTGGCGAGGCAACTACTTACAAAATGATAATGAATAATCCAAGGTTTCATCAGACATGAGGGAAACAGAGACTATGACCCGACAAAGACTAGGACAAGGACCCTCACTTATATACAGACAAACAGTCATTAACTCAAACCATAACACTTGGACACAGACAAGGGAGAGCAGAAAGTGTAGCGATGAGAGGGAACCAACAGAGGGAGCCAACCCTACAGTACCCTCCCCCCACAGACGTCCCACGGCATTCCAAGGAATGCCCCCAAAGCACTAGGATGGACGGAGGGAGGAAACTGCCAGGATGGCGGGCACAAAAAATCATCAACAAGGATCCCAGAAGCCAGATCCGGAGATCACCAGGAGAGGCAAGGACCCCTGGAGACGTGAGGACCTCTGTTGCAAGCGATGAGAAAGGCTGAGAAGCCTCTGTTGCGAGCGATGAGAAGATATATGGAGCCTCTGCAGCAAGCGATGAGATGGGCTGAGGAGCTTCTGCAGTGTAGACCTCCGGAGTGAACACCTTCAGTGAATCGAAGACCTCCATTGGTGTGAGGACCTCTGGAGTTCAGACCTCCAAAGGAATGGAGACCCCCGAAGGAGCAAGGACCTCCAGCAGAGCGAAGACCCTCGGCAAGACGAGGACCTTCGGCAAAACGAGGACCTCAGGCAAAGCGAGGACCTCAGAAGCGAAGCCCCTCTGCGGAGCGAGGACCTCGAGAGCGAAGACCCCCGGTGAAGCGTGGACCCCCGGCAAAGCGAGGACCTCAGAAGCGAAGCCTTTCGACGGAGCGAGGACCTCGAGAGCGAAGACTCCGGTGAAGCGTGGACCTCCGGGGAAGCGAGGACCTCAGGCGAAGCAAGGACCTCAGACAAAGCGAGGACCTCTGGAGTGAAGACCTCAGATGCGAGGACCTCTGAAGTGAAGACCTCCAATGCGAGGACCTTTGGAGTGAAGAAGCGAGGACCTCCGAAGCAAAGACCCCCAATGAGACGAGGACCTCCGGTGGAATGAGGACCTCCGATGGAGCGAGGACCTCAGATGGAGTGAGGACCTCAGATGGAGCGAGGACCTCCGATGGAGCGAGGACCTCAGATGGAACGAGGACCTCGATACCCAGGACCACCTCAGGAGCAGTGTCTGTGGAAAAAGAGAGAGAGAGAGACTGCTCCAGATGGACCCGGTTGGATGGCAGCTGGTGCAGGACCCAGAGTAGCAGGTGCTGGAAACCGCCTGGGTGCTGGTGCTGGCATGGGAACCCACCTGGGTGTTGGCACAGGTCTCAAGCCTAGGCTTGACTGGTGAGCGACCCAACCTTGGTGCTGGTATAGGAGCCAATCCTTTGCTTGCTGGTGTGTGAATCATTGAGTCCATTACTGGTGAGTGGACCAGTTCTGGTGTTGGGACAAAATGAAGAAACATTGTCAGCATCTGGTGAGTTCTTGTTCAAAAACATGTTCAGATGTTGGGGTCACCAAATGTGGAAGTCGGCAGAAAGAGGCAAAAAATATTTTGAGTCTCGATTTATTCTCAAAGTCTTCCAACATCAAGCTCAGGAGAACAACTGAAATACAACCGCCAAAATGCTCTCTTTATATTCTGTCCCTTTCACAATAAGAGCACATTCTGACGTGAAATATATGCATTTGTGTCTGCCACAATCTGTTATTTTTTAAATTTGTTGTTATTTTTTATATCTTGTGTGATTTGTTTTGTATATTCCTTTGTACTGAAACTCGGGCACAACAATCTCCTGTTGGATCAATAAAGTTTTATCTTAACTTATCTCATCTTATCTCATCTTATCTTATACCCAACTCCCCATGCACCATGGCTGAAACACAAAGTTTTAACATTTGAACATCAAGCCGTTTGCTAGTGATTGTACTGTATACATCTCTAAAAAATAAATATTTCGGACTTACTGTATATGGCACTAATGAGTCAAAAATGTCCATCCCCATTTCTGTTTTCATCTGAAACCATCTTTTTCCTTCAATGATTGCTTTTGGACACATCTCTTCAACCTTCCTTTACTGGCTTCCTATTAGATTTTAAATCAGTTCTCTTTCGCATCTATCACTCCATGGGTTTTCAGTACGGTACAGCAGACCTCTTTCATGCGCACATCTGTACTTTGGGTTTTCTGAAATTAATCAGCTCACCTAAAACCAGAATACAAATCTATGTTGACAGAGATTTTAGCATCATAGCACTGGCACAAATAAATCAAATGTGAGTGGTTTAGATGTTTTGTTTTCTTTTTGGTTTTCCTAAACCTTTCCATAAAAAAAAGGGATTCAAGACCTGAGCGGCTGGCTTTCTGAGGTGATTATCCTGGGAGCTTTTTGATACTACAATCCTTTGATGTAATTGGTCCTTGTGTTTTGTCATTTATTAACAGCTGTCTATCTTCAGGTTATGTGCCATCTGCTTTCAAACACGCTGTGGTCAGGCCTCTTCTATAAAAACCAGGCCTAGATCCTACAGCTCTCTCTAATTTCAGGCCAGTTTCCCATCTGTCATTTTTATCGAAGGTCCTGGAAAAGATTATTTTTATTCAACTTCAATCTTTTCTAGAGCTCAACAACCTGTTTGAAAATTTTTTGTCTGGTTTTCGAGCCCGTCACAGTACTGAATCTGCGCTGCTCAAAGTGCAGAATGACATTCTTCTGTCCCTGGATGCAAAAAACCCTGTTCTGCTGGTGATGTTAGACCTCTCAGCAGCTTTTGACACCGTCGACCATCAGGTACTAATCAACCGCTTGTCTGAGCAGGTTGGCCTCCAGGGAGCTGTGCTAGAGTGGTTCAGATCTTACCTAACTGGGAGAACTTTTTCTGTCATGATAGGTGATCTGTCCTCCTCTTCATCAACCCCTCTGACCTCTGGCGTACCACAGGGATCCATTCTGGGGCCAGTCCTCTTCTCTCTTTACATGCTGCCATTAGGATCAATCATTGCACGTCATAATCTGTCTTTTCATATGTATGCAGACGATTTACAAATCTATCTGCCAGTCACTCCCAACCCCTCACTCAGTTCAAACACTCTTGTCAACTGCTTAAATGACATTAAGCACTGGCTCTCTCAAAACTTCCTCCACCTAAACACAGATAAAACTGAATGCATTTTATTTGGTGCACCCGGTGACACCAGCAACATCCTTCCCAGTCCCAGTTTTGGTTTTCCCCTCCCCCACTTCAACCCGGTGGTCAGAAATCTTGGAGTGCAGCTTGACTCCAACTTAAAGCTTGATAAACAGATCAGTTCTGTTGTCAAAACCAGCTTCTTTCAGCTCCGTCTGCTCTCTAAAGTGAAGTCACTCCTCAGCCGTAGTGATCTGGAGAAGGCCATCCATGCCTTTGTGACCTCCAGACTTGACTATTGTAATGCTTTGTATGTTGGAATTAATCAATCCTCCATCTCCCGTTTACAACTTGTACAGAACTCTGCTGCCCGCTTTTTGACCAACACACGAAAATATGAACACATCCCTCCTGTCCTGTCCTCTTTACACTGGCTCCCGGTTCAGTTCAGGATACAGTTCAAGCTGCTGCTGTTTGTTTTCAAAGCTCTGAATGGACTCACCTCTGTACATCTCAGAACTTTTGAAAGTCCATCAGCCCAGCAGAGCTTTACGATCTGCCAGTCAACACCTGCTGGAGGTGCCTCGCTCAAGGTACAAACAATGGGGAGACCGGTCCTTTTCTGTTGCCGGCCCAAAAGCCTGGAACAGCCTCCCCCTTGAGCTGCGTGCCACCTCTGATCTGACTCTGTTTAAATCCAGACTGAAGACCCACTTGTTCAAAAAAGCTTTCAGTGTGTAACTTTTATTACTTTGGTATTTTAGTATGTAGCTTTTTATTTCCATTGCCTCCTTTTATTGCTGTTACTTTTATTATATTTTCACTGATTTATTGTACCGATTTTTATATTTTCTGTCCTGTTAAGCACCTTGGTCAATGCAAGGCATTGTAGGAAGGTGCTATACAAATAAAGTTTATTATTATTATTATTACTACTACTTTATCAGCCCCTCCCTGGGCTGCCACCTTACCGTGGTGGAGGGGTTTGAGTGTCCCAATGATCCTAGGAGCTATGCTGTCAGGGGCTTTATGCCCCTAGTAGGGTCACCCAAGGCAGACAGGTCCTAGGTGAGGGACGAGACAAAGCGCAGCCCACAAGACCCCTTATGATGAATAATATAAATGGAAACAATGTTCCCTCGCCCGGACGCGGGTCACCGGGGCCCCACTCTGGAGCCAGGCCCGGAGGAGGGGCACGTTGGCGAGCGCCTGGTGGCCGGGCTTTCACCCATGGAGCTCGGCCGGGCACAGCCCGAAGAGGAGACGTGGGTCCCCCTTCCCATAGGCTCACCACCTGTGGGAGGGGCCAAAGGGGTCGGGTGCATTGTGGAATGGGTGGTGGCCGAGGGCGGGGACCCTGGCGGTCTGATCCTCGGCTACAGAAGCTGGCCATTGGGACATGGAATGTCACCTCTCTGGTGGGGAAGGAGCCTGAGCTAGTGTGTGAGGTTGAGAGGTTCCGGCTAGAAATAGTCGGACTCACCTCAACGCATGGCTCTGGCTCTGGAACCAGTTTCCTTGAGAGGGGTTGGACACTCTTCCACTCTGGAGTTGCCCCTGGTGAGAGGCGCCGAGCAGGAGTGGGCATACTTGTTGCCCCCCATCTTGGTGCCTGTACGTTGGGGTTCACCCCGGTGAACGAGAGGGTAGCCTCCCTTCGCCTACGTGTGGGGGGACGGGCTCTGACTGTTGTTTGTGCCTATGCGCCAAACGGCAGCTCAGATTACCCACCCTTTTTGGAGTCCTTGGAGGGGGTATTGGAGGGTGCGCCTCCTGGGGACTCCCTTGTTCTGCTGGGGGACTTCAACGCTCACGTGGGCAATGACAGTGAGACCTGGAGGGGTGTGGTTGGGAGGAACGGCCCCCCTGATCTGAACCCGAGTGGTGTTCTGTTGTTGGACTTCTGTGCTCGTCATGGATTGTCCATAACGAACACCATGTTTAGGCATAAGGGTGTCCATATGTGCTCTTGGCACCAGGACACCCTAGGTCGTAGTTCGATGATCGACTTTGTTGTCGTCTCATCTGATCTGCGGCCGCATGTCTTGGACACTCGGGTGAGGAGAGGGGCGGAGCTGTCTACTGACCACTACCTGGTGGTGAGTTGGCTCCGATGGTGGGGGAGGATGCCGGTCAGACCTGGCAGACCCAAACGTATTGTGAGGGTCTGCTGGGAACGTCTGGCAGAGTCTCCCGTAAGACGGAGCTTTAACTCCCACCTCCGGGAGAGCTTTGAACACGTTCCGAGGGAGGCGGGGGACATTGAGTCCGAGTGGGCCGTGTTTCGCGCCTCTATTGTCGAGGCAGCTTATCGGAGTTGTGGCCGCAAGGTTGTTGGTGCCTGTCGTGGTGGCAACCCTCGAACCCGGTGGTGGACACCGGCGGTGAGGGATGCTGTCAGGCTGAAGAAGGAGTCCTATTGGGCCTTTTTGGCTTGTGGGACCCCGGAAGCAGCTGATAGGTACCGGCAGTCCAAGCGGCATGCGGCTCGGGTGGTTGCTGAGGCAAAAACTCGGGCGTGGGAGGAGTTCGGAGAGGCCATGGAGAATGACTTCCGTACGGCTTCGAGGCGATTCTGGTCCACCATCCGGCGTCTCAGGGGGGGGAGGTACGCGACCAACACCATTTATGGTGGGGGTGGCGTGCTGCTGACCTCAACTCGGGATGTTGTGAGTCGGTGGGCGGAATACTTCGAAGACCTCCTCAATCCTACTGGCACGTCTTCCACTGAGGAAGCGGAGCCTGGGGACTTTGGGTCGGGCTCTCCAATCTCTGGTGCTGAGGTCGCCGAGGTGGTTAAAAAGCTCTGCGGTGGCAAGGCTCCGGGGGTGGATGAGATTCGCCCTGAGTTCCTTAGGGCTCTGGATGTTGTGGGGTTGTGTTGGCTTACGCGACTCTGCAATATCGCGTGGACATCGGGGGCAGTTCCCTTGGATTGGCAGACTGGGGTGGTGGTTCCCCTATTCAAAAAGGGGGACCGTAGGGTGTGTTCCAACTATAGGGGGATCACACTCTTAAGCCTCCCTGGTAAGGTCTATTCAGGGGTTCTGGAGAGGAGGGTCCGTCGGATAGTCGAACCTCGGATTCAGGAGGAGCAGTGTGGTTTTCGTCCTGGTCGTGGAACACTAGACCAGCTCTACACCCTCAGCAGGGTCCTGGAGGGTGCGTGGGAGTTTGCCCAACCAGTTTACATGTGCTTTGTGGACTTGGAGAAGGCATTCGACCGCGTCCCTCGGGGGGTTCTGTGGGGGGTACTCCGGGAGTATGGGGTACCAGGCCCTTTGATATGGGCTGTTAGGTCCCTGTACGACCGGTGTCAGAGCTTGGTCCGCATTGCTGGCAGTAAGTCAGGCTCGTTTCCGGTGAGAGTTGGACTCCGCCAAGGTTGCCCTTTGTCACCGATTCTGTTTATAACTTTTATGGACAGAATTTCTAGGCGCAGCCAAGGTGTTGAGAGGATCCGTTTTGGTGGCCTTAGAATCGCTTCTCTGTTTTTTGCAGATGATGTGGTCCTATTGGCTTCATCAGCTCGTGATCTACAGCTTTCGCTGGAGCGGTTTGCAGCTGAATGTGATGCGGCCGGGATGAGGATCAGTTCCTCCAAATCCGAGGCCATGGTCTTGAGCCGGAAAAGGGTAGCATGCCCTCTCCGGGTCGGGGAGGAGGTCCTTCCCAAGTGGAGGGTGCCCTCTCCGGGTCGGGGAGGAGGTCCTTACCCAAGTGGAGGAGTTTAAGTATCTCGGGATCTTGTTCACGAATGAGGGAAAACTGGAGCGTGAGATCGATAGGCGGATAGGTGCAGCGTCCGCAGTGAAGGGGGCGCTGTACCGGTCTGTCGTGGTGAAGAGAGAGCTGAGTCAAAAGGCAAAGCTCTCAATTTACCGATCAATCTACGTTCCCACCCTCATCTATGGTCATGAGCTTTGGGTTATGACCGAAAGAACAAGATCTCGGATACAAGCGGCTGAAATGAGTTTTCTCCGCAGGGTGGCTGGACTCTCCCTTAGAGATAGGGTGAGAAGCTCAGTCATCCGGGAGGGACTCGGAGTAGAGCCGCTGCTTCTCCACATCGAGAGGAGCCAGTTGAGGTGGCTCGGGCATCTGGTTAGGATGCCTCCTGGACGTCTCCCTGGTGAGGTGTTCCGGGCATGTCCCACCGGGAGGAGACCCAGAGGAAGACCCAGGATACGCTGGAGGGACTATGTTTCTCGGCTGGCCTGGGAACGCCTTGGGATTCCCCCAGAGGAGCTGCTCCAAGTGGCTGGGGAGAGGGAAGTCTGGGCCTCCCTACTTAGGCTGCTACCCCCGCGACCCGACCCCGGATAAGCGGAAGAAAATGGATGGATGGATGGATATATCAGAGTCAGAGTCAGAGAGTCTTTATTGTCATTTGCACCGCATGTGGTACATGTGATGAAAACGAGATTATGTACACAGGGTCCCAGTTACATCCAACAACAAATGCAAGAGAAAAACAGTAATAACATCTAGGATTAACTAAGAAAAACATCAACTAGTAATACACTAAGCCCTAATGTAGTAGAAAAACATCATTATAAACAGCAGCACGAACATGAGTCTGTATGAGCAGATGGTCACAAATGAACACAGCAACAAGAAAACAGATCAGCATCAGCATGATGTGATATTTTGCAGTGATTATTCTTATTATTTATTTATTCATGAGTCTAACAGCCTCAGGGTAGAAGCTGTTCCTCAGTCTAGTGGTTCTACATTTGATGCTCCTCAACCTCCGTCCTGAGGGGAGTGGGGCAAAGAGTGAGTGTGCTGGGTGAGTGAGGTCTTTCATGATGCAGGTGGCTCTTTTCCTGCATCTGGAGGTGTAAATGTCTGTGATGGTGGGGAGACTGACTCCAACAGACTTCTGTGCAGCCTTCACCACTCTCTGTAGAGCTTTCCTCTCTGCAACTGTGCAGCCTCCATGCCACACGTTGATGCTGGAGCACAGGATGCTCTCCACTGCACACCTGTAGAAGGAGGTGAGGACTGGGCTGCTCAGACCAGCTCGTCTCAGCCGTCTGAGGAAGTAGAGTCTCTGATGACCTTTCTTGATCAGGCTGGTGGTGTTGTTGCTCCAGCTGAGGTTATCATTCAAGTGTACACCCAAGTATTTGTAGCTGGAGACCACTTCCACTGCAGATCCACTTATGTTCAGTGGGGTGTGGGTGTGTTTGTTCCTTCTGAAGTCCACAATCATCTCCTTTGTCTTCTTCACATTCATGTGAAGGTTATTCTCTTTGCACCAGCTCTCCAGGTGTTCCACCTCCTGTCTGTAGTTGGACTCATCATTGTTTGTGATGCATCCCACCACTGCTGTATCATCTGCAAACTTAACAATATGGCAGCCTGGATGTGTGGCTGTACAATCATATGTGAGCAGAGTGAACAGAAGAGGGCTCAGCACACATCCTTGAGGAGAGCCAGTGCTGAGGGTAATGGTGGAGGAGGAGAAGTTGTGGATCTTCACGGACTGTGGTCTGTTTGTTAAGAAGTCTA
>JBBPBX010071421.1:0-18324 GCA_038048925.1 Garcialebias charrua | reverse complement strand
GAAAACAAAGGTCTGTGAAGACCTTGTTGGAAAACAAAGGTCTGGACCATGTGAAGACCTTGTTGGAAAACAAAGGTCTGGACCATGTGAAGACCTTGTTGGAAAACAAAGGTCTGGACCATGTGAAGACCTTGTTGGAAAACAAAGGTCTGGACCATGTGAAGACCTTGTTGGAAAACAAAGGTCTGGACCATGTGAAGACCTTGTTGGAAAACAAAGGTCTGGACCATGTGAAGACCTTGTTGGAAAACAAAGGTCTGGACCATGTGAAGACCTTGTTGGAAAACAAAGGTCTGGACCATGTGAAGACCTTGTTGGAAAGCAAAGGTCTGGACCATGTGAAGACCTTGTTGGAAAACAAAGGTCTGGACCATGTGAAGACCTTGTTGGAAAGCAAAGGTCTGGACCATGTGAAGACCTTGTTGGAAAACAAAGGTCTGGACCATGTGAAGACCTTGTTGGAAAACAAAGGTCTGGACCATGTGAAGACCTTGTTGGAAAACAAAGGTCTGGACCATGTGAAGACCTTGTTGGAAAACAAAGGTCTGGACCATGTGAAGACCTTGTTGGAAAGCAAAGGTCTGGACCATGTGAAGACCTTGTTGGAAAACAAAGGTCTGGACCATGTGAAGACCTTGTTGGAAAACAAAGGTCTGGACCATGTGAAGACCTTGTTGGAAAACAAAGGTCTGGACCATGTGAAGACCTTGTTGGAAAACAAAGGTCTGGACCATGTGAAGACCTTGTTGGAAAGCAAAGGTCTGGACCATGTGAAGACCTTGTTGGAAAACAAAGGTCTGGACCATGTGAAGACCTTGTTGGAAAACAAAGGTCTGGACCATGTCAAGACCTTGTTGGAAAACAAAGGTCTGGACCATGTGAAGAGCTCGTTGGAAATCAAATGTCTGGACCATGTGAAGACCTTGTTGGAAAACAAAGGTCTGGACCATTTGGAGACCTTGTTGGAAAGCAAAGGTCTGAACCATGTGAACACCTTGTTGGAAAACAAAGGTCTGGACCATGTGAAGCCCTTGTTGGAAAGCAAAGGTCTGGACCATGTGAAACCCTTGTTGGAAAACAAAGGTCTGGACCATGTGAATACCTTGTTGGAAAACAAAGGTCTGGACCATGTGAAGACCTTGTTGGAAAACAAAGGTCTGGACCATGTGAAGACCTTGTTGGAAAACAAAGGTCTGGACCATGTGAAGACCTTGTTGGAAAACAAAGGTCTGGACCATGTGAAGACCTTGTTGGAAAACAAAGGTCTGGACCATGTGAAGACCTTGTTGGAAAACAAAGGTCTGGACCATGTGAAGACCTTGTTGGAAAGCAAAGGTCTGGACCATGTGAAGACCTTGTTGGAAAACAAAGGTCTGGACCATGTGAAGACCTTGTTGGAAAACAAAGGTCTGGACCATGTGAAGACCTTGTTGGAAAACAAAGGTCTGGACCATGTGAAGACCTTGTTGGAAAACAAAGGTCTGGACCATGTGAAGACCTTGTTGGAAAACAAAGGTCTGGACCATGTGAAGACCTTGTTGGAAAACAAAGGTCTGGACCATGTGAAGACCTTGTTGGAAAACAAAGGTCTGGACCATGTGAAGACCTTGTTGGAAAACAAAGGTCTGGACCATGTGAAGACCTTGTTGGAAAACAAAGGTCTGGACCATGTGAAGACCTTGTTGGAAAACAAAGGTCTGGACCATGTGAAGACCTTGTTGGAAAACAAAGGTCTGGACCATGTCAAGACCTTGTTGGAAAACAAAGGTCTGGACCATGTGAAGAGCTCGTTGGAAATCAAATGTCTGGACCATGTGAAGACCTTGTTGGAAAACAAAGGTCTGGACCATTTGGAGACCTTGTTGGAAAGCAAAGGTCTGAACCATGTGAACACCTTGTTGGAAAACAAAGGTCTGGACCATGTGAAGCCCTTGTTGGAAAGCAAAGGTCTGGACCATGTGAAACCCTTGTTGGAAAACAAAGGTCTGGACCATGTGAATACCTTGTTGGAAAACAAAGGTCTGGACCATGTGAAGACCTTGTTGGAAAACAAAGGTCTGGACCATGTGAAGACCTTGTTGGAAAGCAAAGGTCTGGACCATGTGAAGACCTTGTTGGAAAACAAAGGTCTGGACCATGTGAAGACCTTGTTGGAAAACAAAGGTCTGGACCATGTGAAGACCTTGTTGGAAAGCAAAGGTCTGGACCATGTGAAGACCTTGTTGGAAAGCAAAGGTCTGGACCATGTGAAGACCTTGTTGGAAAACAAAGGTCTGGACCATGTGAAGACCTTGTTGGAAAACAAAGGTCTGGACCATGTGAAGACCTTGTTGGAAAGCAAAGGTCTGGACCATGTGAAGACCTTGTTGGAAAGCAAAGGTCTGGACCATGTGAAGACCTTGTTGGAAAACAAAGGTCTGGACCATGTGAAGACCTTGTTGGAAAGCAAAGGTCTGGACCATGTGAAGACCTTGTTGGAAAACAAAGGTCTGGACCATGTGAAGACCTTGTTGGAAAACAAAGGTCTGGACCATGTGAAGACCTTGTTGGAAAGCAAAGGTCTGGACCATGTGAAGACCTTGTTGGAAAACAAAGGTCTGGACCATGTGAAGACCTTGTTGGAAAACAAAGGTCTGGACCATGTGAAGACCTTGTTGGAAAACAAAGGTCTGGACCATGTGAAGACCTTGTTGGAAAGCAAAGGTCTGGACCATGTGAAGACCTTGTTGGAAAACAAAGGTCTGGACCATGTGAAGACCTTGTTGGAAAACAAAGGTCTGGACCATGTCAAGACCTTGTTGGAAAACAAAGGTCTGGACCATGTGAAGAGCTCGTTGGAAATCAAATGTCTGGACCATGTGAAGACCTTGTTGGAAAACAAAGGTCTGGACCATTTGGAGACCTTGTTGGAAAGCAAAGGTCTGAACCATGTGAACACCTTGTTGGAAAACAAAGGTCTGGACCATGTGAAGCCCTTGTTGGAAAGCAAAGGTCTGGACCATGTGAAACCCTTGTTGGAAAACAAAGGTCTGGACCATGTGAAGACCTTGTTGGAAAACAAAGGTCTGGACCATGTGAAGACCTTGTTGGAAAGCAAAGGTCTGGACCATGTGAAGACCTTGTTGGAAAGCAAAGGTCTGGACCATGTGAAGACCTTGTTGGAAAACAAAGGTCTGGACCATGTGAAGACCTTGTTGGAAAACAAAGGTCTGGACCATGTGAAGACCTTGTTGGAAAGCAAAGGTCTGGACCATGTGAAGACCTTGTTGGAAAACAAAGGTCTGGACCATGTGAAGACCTTGTTGGAAAACAAAGGTCTGGACCATGTGAAGACCTTGTTGGAAAACAAAGGTCTGGACCATGTGAAGACCTTGTTGGAAAACAAAGGTCTGGACCATGTGAAGACCTTGTTGGAAAACAAAGGTCTGGACCATGTGAAGACCTTGTTGGAAAGCAAAGGTCTGGACCATGTGAAGACCTTGTTGGAAAACAAAGGTCTGGACCATGTGAAGACCTTGTTGGAAAGCAAAGGTCTGGACCATGTGAAGACCTTGTTGGAAAACAAAGGTCTGGACCATGTGAAGACCTTGTTGGAAAGCAAAGGTCTGGACCATGTGAAGACCTTGTTGGAAAGCAAAGGTCTGGACCATGTGAAGACCTTGTTGTAAAGCAAAGGTCTGGACCATGTGAAGACCTTGTTGGAAAGCAAAGGTCTGGACCATGTGAAGACCTTGTTGGAAAGCAAAGGTCTGGACCATGTGAAGACCTTGTTGGAAAACAAAGGTCTGGACCATGTGAAGACCTTGTTGGAAAACAAAGGTCTGGACCATGTGAAGACCTTGTTGGAAAGCAAAGGTCTGGACCATGTGAAGACCTTGTTGGAAAGCAAAGGTCTGGACCATGTGAAGACCTTGTTGGAAAACAAAGGTCTGGACCATGTGAAGACCTTGTTGGAAAACAAAGGTCTGGACCATGTGAAGACCTTGTTGGAAAACAAAGGTCTGGACCATGTGAAGACCTTGTTGGAAAACAAAGGTCTGGACCATGTGAAGACCTTGTTGGAAAGCAAAGGTCTGGACCATGTGAAGACCTTGTTGGAAAACAAAGGTCTGGACCATGTGAAGACCTTGTTGGAAAACAAAGGTCTGGACCATGTGAAGACCTTGTTGGAAAACAAAGGTCTGGACCATGTGAAGACCTTGTTGGAAAACAAAGGTCTGGACCATGTGAAGACCTTGTTGGAAAGCAAAGGTCTGGACCATGTGAAGACCTTGTTGGAAAACAAAGGTCTGGACCATGTGAAGACCTTGTTGGAAAACAAAGGTCTGGACCATGTGAAGACCTTGTTGGAAAACAAAGGTCTGGACCATGTGAAGAGCTCGTTGGAAATCAAATGTCTGGACCATGTGAAGACCTTGTTGGAAAACAAAGGTCTGGACCATTTGGAGACCTTGTTGGAAAGCAAAGGTCTGAACCATGTGAACACCTTGTTGGAAAACAAAGGTCTGGACCATGTGAAGCCCTTGTTGGAAAGCAAAGGTCTGGACCATGTGAAACCCTTGTTGGAAAACAAAGGTCTGGACCATGTGAATACCTTGTTGGAAAACAAAGGTCTGGACCATGTGAAGACCTTGTTGGAAAACAAAGGTCTGGACCATGTGAAGACCTTGTTGGAAAGCAAAGGTCTGGACCATGTGAAGACCTTGTTGTAAAACAAAGGTCTGGACCATGTGAAGACCTTGTTGGAAAACAAAGGTCTGGACCATGTGAAGACCTTGTTGGAAAGCAAAGGTCTGGACCATGTGAAGACCTTGTTGGAAAACAAAGGTCTGGACCATGTGAAGACCTTGTTGGAAAGCAAAGGTCTGGACCATGTGAAGACCTTGTTGGAAAACAAAGGTCTGGACCATGTGAAGACCTTGTTGGAAAACAAAGGTCTGGACCATGTGAAGACCTTGTTGGAAAGCAAAGGTCTGGACCATGTGAAGACCTTGTTGGAAAACAAAGGTCTGGACCATGTGAAGACCTTGTTGGAAAACAAAGGTCTGGACCATGTGAAGACCTTGTTGGAAAACAAAGGTCTGGACCATGTGAAGACCTTGTTGGAAAACAAAGGTCTGGACCATGTGAAGACCTTGTTGGAAAACAAAGGTCTGGACCATGTGAAGACCTTGTTGGAAAACAAAGGTCTGGACCATGTGAAGACCTTGTTGGAAAACAAAGGTCTGGACCATGTGAAGACCTTGTTGGAAAACAAAGGTCTGGACCATGTGAAGACCTTGTTGGAAAACAAAGGTCTGGACCATGTGAAGACCTTGTTGGAAAACAAAGGTCTGGACCATGTGAAGACCTTGTTGGAAAACAAAGGTCTGGACCATGTGAAGACCTTGTTGGAAAACAAAGGTCTGGACCATGTGAAGACCTTGTTGGAAAGCAAAGGTCTGGACCATGTGAAGACCTTGTTGGAAAACAAAGGTCTGGACCATGTGAAGACCTTGTTGGAAAGCAAAGGTCTGGACCATGTGAAGACCTTGTTGGAAAGCAAAGGTCTGGACCATGTGAAGACCTTGTTGGAAATCAAAGGTCTGGACCATGTGAAGACCTTGTTGGAAAACAAAGGTCTGGACCATGTGAAGACCTTGTTGGAAAGCAAAGGTCTGGACCATGTGAAGACCTTGTTGGAAAACAAAGGTCTGGACCATGTGAAGACCTTGTTGGAAAACAAAGGTCTGGACCATGTGAAGACCTTGTTGGAAAACAAAGGTCTGGACCATGTGAAGACCTTGTTGGAAAACAAAGGTCTGGACCATGTGAAGACCTTGTTGGAAAACAAAGGTCTGGACCATGTGAAGACCTTGTTGGAAAGCAAAGGTCTGGACCATGTGAAGACCTTGTTGGAAAACAAAGGTCTGGACCATGTGAAGACCTTGTTGGAAAACAAAGGTCTGGACCATGTGAAGACCTTGTTGGAAAACAAAGGTCTGGACCATGTGAAGACCTTGTTGGAAAACAAAGGTCTGGACCATGTGAAGACCTTGTTGGAAAACAAAGGTCTGGACCATGTGAAGACCTTGTTGGAAAACAAAGGTCTGGACCATGTGAAGACCTTGTTGGAAAACAAAGGTCTGGACCATGTGAAGACCTTGTTGGAAAACAAAGGTCTGGACCATGTGAAGACCTTGTTGGAAATCAAAGGTCTGGACCATGTGAAGACCTTGTTGGAAAACAAAGGTCTGGACCATGTGAAGACCTTGTTGGAAAACAAAGGTCTGGACCATGTGAAGACCTTGTTGGAAAACAAAGGTCTGGACCATGTGAAGACCTTGTTTTAAAGCAAAGGTCTGGACCATGTGAAGACCTTGTTGGAAAACAAAGGTCTGGACCATGTGAAGACCTTGTTGAAAACAAAGGTCTGGACCATGTGAAGACCTTGTTTGAAAGCAAAGGTCTGGACCATGTGAAGACCTTGTTGTAAAACAAAGGTCTGGACCATGTGAAGACCTTGTTGGAAAACAAAGGTCTGGACCATGTGAAGAGCTTGTTGGAAATCAAATGTCTGGACCATGTGAAGACCTTGTTGGAAAACAAAGGTCTGGACCATGTGAAGAGCTCGTTGGAAATCAAATGTCTGGACCATGTGAAGACCTTGTTGGAAAACAAAGGTCTGGACCATTTGGAGACCTTGTTGGAAAGCAAAGGTCTGAACCATGTGAACACCTTGTTGGAAAACAAAGGTCTGGACCATGTGAAGCCCTTGTTGGAAAGCAAAGGTCTGGACCATGTGAAACCCTTGTTGGAAAACAAAGGTCTGGACCATGTGAAGACCTTGTTGGAAAACAAAGGTCTGGACCATGTGAAGACCTTGTTGGAAAACAAAGGTCTGGACCATGTGAAGACCTTGTTGGAAAACAAAGGTCTGGACCATGTGAAGACCTTGTTGGAAAACAAAGGTCTGGACCATGTGAAGACCTTGTTGGAAAACAAAGGTCTGGACCATGTGAAGACCTTGTTGGAAAACAAAGGTCTGGACCATGTGAAGACCTTGTTGGAAAACAAAGGTCTGGACCATGTCAAGACCTTGTTGGAAAACAAAGGTCTGGACCATGTGAAGAGCTCGTTGGAAATCAAATGTCTGGACCATGTGAAGACCTTGTTGGAAAACAAAGGTCTGGACCATTTGGAGACCTTGTTGGAAAGCAAAGGTCTGAACCATGTGAACACCTTGTTGGAAAACAAAGGTCTGGACCATGTGAAGCCCTTGTTGGAAAGCAAAGGTCTGGACCATGTGAAACCCTTGTTGGAAAACAAAGGTCTGGACCATGTGAAGACCTTGTTGGAAAACAAAGGTCTGGACCATGTGAAGACCTTGTTGGAAAACAAAGGTCTGGACCATGTGAAGACCTTGTTGGAAAGCAAAGGTCTGGACCATGTGAAGACCTTGTTGGAAAACAAAGGTCTGGACCATGTGAAGACCTTGTTGGAAAACAAAGGTCTGGACCATGTGAAGACCTTGTTGGAAATCAAAGGTCTGGACCATGTGAAGACCTTGTTAGAAAACAAAGGTCTGGACCATGTGAAGACCTTGTTTGAAAGCAAAGGTCTGGACCATGTGAAGACCTTGTTGGAAAACAAAGGTCTGGACCATGTGAAGACCTTGTTGGAAAACAAAGGTCTGGACCATGTGAAGACCTTGTTAGAAAACAAAGGTCTGGACCATGTGAAGACCTTGTTTGAAAGCAAAGGTCTGGACCATGTGAAGACCTTGTTGGAAAACAAAGGTCTGGAACATGTGAAGACCTTGCCGCGAAGACTGCCACGGCCACCGGGGCTGCCGCGAAGACTGCCACGAAGGCTGCCACGAAGGCTGCCACGGCCGTGAAGGTTGCCACGGCCACCGAATCTCAAAGTGCCGCGAAGGTTGCCACAGGGTGCCACCGGAACTGTCTTCCACAGACCACAAGGTGCCACTAGCTGCCACGGACTTTGTCAGATCATCTTCCACAGCAATTTTGTGCAAAACTATTGCCGTTTTGTGTAAAAAAAAAAAATTAAATAATTAAATAAATAAATGCTTCATCTTTATTGTATGTCCTTCAAAAATGACCTTCTGACGATGATGATTATATTATTTAATAAACACAGAACAACCTGTAATAGTGCATTTAGGAAACATGTCTAAAATAGTGCTTTGTGTGTAGGATGACTAAAAAATACATATTTCTTTTTTTAAATTACAGTTAAAATTACTTATTATTGGTGTGCCACAGACTGCCACCAGATGCCACAGGTGCCACCACTACTGTCACCTGCCACGTCACCTGCCACCACTACTGTCACCTGCCATGTCACCTGCCACCACTACTGTCACCTGCCATGTCACCTGCCACGTCACCTGCCACCACTACTGTCACCTGCCATGTCACCTGCCACGTCACCTGCCACCACTACTGTCACCTGCCATGTCACCTGCCACGTCACCTGCCACCACTACTGTCACCTGCCATGTCACCTGCCACGTCACCTGCCACCACTACTGTCACCTGCCACGTCACCTGCCACCACTACTGTCACCTGCCACGTCACCTGCCACCACTACTGTCACCTGCCACGTCACCTGCCACCACTACTGTCACCTGCCATGTCACCTGCCACGTCACCTGCCACCACTACTGGCACCTGCCACGTTCCCTGCCACCACTACTGGCACCTGCCACGTTCCCTGCCACCACTACTGGCACCTGCCACGTTCCCTGCCATGTCACCTGCCACGTCACGTGCCACCACTACTGGCACATTCAGGTTAGTAGAGAAATGGTAACATTAAACTGACAGACTGATCCAACAGCCTCTCATTTTTTACAGACAGACAATCTCATCAAGCGACTTCAAAACATCCTGGACGTTACCGGGAATGAAGGTGTTGACCAACACATGATCACAGAAGTGCTTCTGCCAGAGGTGAGCCTCATACCGGGTGTCTGCACATCTTTAATGTCTTGTCTAAAATCAATGCCTTGACAAATGACAGAATTCTACATTAGTAAGATTTTTATGTTTGTAAATGTGATTGGGCTTGGTGATCATTCCCGATCACATTTAAAAACACAGTAACATTTATAAGCTACTGTGTTTGTGATGGAGAAAACACTGACAGCAATTAATCTGTTTCATAAAGACTTGTAAAAATTATATTTTTGGACAAGCGTAACATTCTACTCTGATATTGGCATTTCACACATTAACTGTTTGTGCTTAACTGAAATTTTACAGAACACAATCTGACCTGATGCCAAATATAGGGTGACTAAAGAGGCGTGGAGTAATATGAAATAATCACACAATGGCAATGTAACATTCCAATAAACCAAAACAGTAAAAAATACTGAAAAACTAATTTTTTAAATAAAAATGTGAAAATGAAAGAGAGGACACCTTAAAAAATTTGTACATTTTATCAAAGTCCACTCCTTTCCCCTTCTGTGTTGTTGTGAAAGTGTTGTCCATTAACTTCAAACTTCAACTGCCCTCTTGTCAGCATGAAATAAAATTAATTTAAAAAAAATTAAAAAATTCAAATATGTAAGTGTACATGACAAAAAACAAAATTTAAAGCATAAAAACATTTTCTCTACAGTTAATTTTGCTTAAGTTATGTTGTCATTTCAAACTGAGATTTACTGAGAAATAAAATAATATCTTGGTGTGGTTGTAGGAGTATCCACCACAGTATATTTTATTGTATGGTAGTTCAACATATAAATACCATGCAATTAGTAATTTTACAACAGGTGTTCTTGAAATGCATTCTAGGTTGTGATCCAGTGGCTGCAAAGAAGAGGCAATCTTTGCCGCTACCAAGCGGAAATTGTTCTTCAGGACAGAGTCATGGAAATTTTTAGGTAAATAACATTAGTGTTGTCCCAAAGATACCACGGGCATGCTAGATTGCAAGACTGTCTATTTATGCATTTCTTTATTTTATTAACAGAGACAAAGTAGAAGAAGAACAAAAAGAAAAACAAGAAGAAACAACACCAGAAAAGGTCAAAAATTATAATCAGACACTTGCTACAAAAACACTTCAAAAATTTGCATAGGTATTTTAGTGCACATGGTTTTGAAACCCAGGTTAAAGGACACAGGAATTGCATTGACACATTTATAATGTAATTTAAAAGTATATCTTAAAATAGATTGAATTGCCAAGGTGTAATATTTACAGGTAACAGTATTCACATAATAAACATATTAATCAACATATTTTTCTGCAGGGAAGCTCAATCTTGAGAGACAGCCATGCTGCGGCAGAATGGTGCAAAAACCAAATATTTGTTGGCCAGGTTACACTTCCTGCTGTCCTTGATTATGATGATCAAGACAAGGAAGAAGCTCTCCAGGCCCTCAACAGCTGGACTGAGGAAATGAATGAAAGTTCTCCAGCAGAACAATTCTCTTTTATTTTCAAAATGAAGGAGGACCATGAAAAGTTCTGCAGAGAAATTTGTGATGACAGGAACATGAAGGTGTTTGCTAGATTTGAGTAGCCTTTGTAAATAAAGACATTGCAACCAAATTCACTGTTTGTTTTTATTGCTGGAGCCTATTTCTATCTGAAATAGAGTGAGGAGGGATGTGCACAGTGTGATGGACCATGCAGTAAAAGGACAGTCAGGCACAGGTTTGGTTTCAAATATAATATTTTGTTACTTAACCTCAATACACAATTTTGGGTACATAAAGAAGTCACAAAATGGGGCAAATTTCAAGAGGTCAGGGTAACAATACTTTATTCAGACTGAGAACACAAACATACAGACTTACATAAAGGACACAAATGGAAACTTAAATAATAGCTGATCAGCCCCCAAAACACATAGAAATGTAGGGGAGAACACAACAAGAACTTAACTGAAACTAACATAAAGAAATTGCTTTTCCACCTCTTTGTTCCCCATGATGGTCTGGAGCAACTGGGATTGAAGTAACTCAAAGAAAAAAACTAAAAATTAAATCAAGAAAAATACACAACAGTGTGAACTAAAAGATGAACACTTCTTTTACAATGCAGTGTTATTACTATGTAAAATGTGTAAACAGAAACTAATAATTACTGTATAAGTTTTATGTTTACAGAAAAAAATTAATTTATGTAATGAAATTAACTATAATCTATGTTAGCTGCCATACATGTAGTACTTTTACGAAAAAATATTAAATGTCTCACATGGTTAATGTGCCAAATAAATATATTATTACAGGCAATATAAGTAGCACGTCTTACAAAATGTTGCAACGGCATCCCCCAAAACTGGCAGCACCCGTGGCAGCTCTGCAACACTCTGGCCATCTTGTGGCATGGGAATGACACCTATGATCAGTGGCAGGTGAGAGTAGTGGTGGCACGTGACGTGGCAGGTGCCAGTAGTGGTGGCACGTGACGTGGCAGGTGACAGTAGTGGTGGCACGTGACGTGGCAGGTGCCAGTAGTGGTGGCACGTGACGTGGCAGGTGACAGTAGTGGTGGCACGTGACGTGGCAGGTGACAGTAGTGGTGGCAGGTGACGTGGCAGGTGCCAGTAGTGGTGGCACGTGACGTGGCAGGTGACAGTAGTGGTGGCACGTGACGTGGCAGGTGCCAGTAGTGGTGGCACGTGACGTGGCAGGTGACAGTAGTGGTGGCAGGTGACGTGGCAGGTGACAGTAGTGGTGGCAGGTGACGTGGCAGGTGACAGTAGTGGTGGCAGGTGACGTGGCAGGTTGGCAGGTGACAGTAGTGGTGGCAGGTGACGTGGCAGGTGACAGTAGTGGTGGCACCTGTGGCATCTGGTGGCAGTCTGTGGCACACCAATGTGTTTAATAAGTAATTTTAACTGTAATTTAAAAAAAGAAATATGTATTTTTTTAGTCATCCTACACACAAAGCACTATTTTAGACATGTTTCCTAAATGCACTATTACAGGTTGTTCTGTGTTTATTAAATAATATAATCATCATCGTCAGAAGGTCATTTTTGAAGGACATACTATAAAGATGAAGCATTTATTTATTTATTTATTTAATTAATTAATCTATTAATAAATTTATTTTTTTACACAAAACGGCAATAGTTTTGCACAAAATTGCTGTGGAAGATGATCTGACAAAGTCCGTGGCAGCTAGTGGCACCTTGTGGTCTGTGGAAGACAGTTCCGGTGGCACCCTGTGGCAACCTTCGCGGCACTTTGAGATTCGGTGGCCGTGGCAACCTTCACGGCCGTGGCAGCCTTCGTGGCAGCCTTCGTGGCAGTCTTCGCGGCAGCCCTGGTGGCCGTGGCAGCCTTCGTGAAATTTCCGGTGGCAGTCGCGGCACTTCCGGTGTTACACCAAATCCTGGGATTTGTCAAAATCTGGGACGCCAGGGGGCGACAGCGTACATTCCTCCGTATGTACGTCTTGAGTGGGAGTGAGAAGAAGAGTATTTAGGTAAACTGCGTAGCTCTGCGCAGCTCTAATGAACAGTGTAGCAGGAATGAAAATGGAACACTTCCCAAATTTTGTTTCAGTCGCATTGACGGGAAAAATGCAATCGGTATGCTGAACACAGACTGTCCATCGCATTCAATTGCTGTTGTTTAAACATTTAAACCCAAAATAGCCGTTTAATAAATCTGTAAATGATTAATAAATGTTTCCAAGGGCTTTGTTGGGAGGGAGATTGGGTTCAAAACTTGCTTATCATTCATTTTACTAAATGTATTTTATATTCTTCATTTATTTTATATTTTAATTTGTTACTGCTGATGTTTTAACTGTGTTTGTTTGTTTTTACGCAATCTCTGTGATATGTTTCTTTTTGTGAAATGTCCTTGGGTGTCCTGAAAGGTGCTTTTAAATAAAATGATTATTTTCATTATATAAAACGGCTTCTAGTATTCTAATGACTTCTTTTAATACCCTAACCTTACTGTAATTTCCCATAAATATGATCACGGTTCATTTTTGTTTCAGTCTGTCATTTAGTTTATTTTAGTAGTTGCATTGGTTGCACAGGAGATGGCAATGTAGTGCCAGAAATGTAGGTGTGGTTACCTGGCCTTCAGCAGCTGTTTACTGTACCTTACCTTTGTTAGACTCAGTTTGCTGCTCAGTGTCTGGCAATCACAGAGATGCTTTTGGTATGTATCTTGTTTTCAATTGTCTTTTGTAAATTAACAGAGAAATGTGAATCTATTTTGTCTGGTTTTACATTTTTCTCTTTAAACAAGATTGTATGTATAAATTTGCTGCATTAAAAATAATTTGAAATGAATAGGTAAAGCTTTAATTCATATAAATATTTAATAATTTTCTATTAAGGGTTTAAATCTGTTGATGGAAACAGTATTTTCATTTGATATATTTAAATGTGTTTATTATTCAAGGTTTTCAACTTATGACTCATGGAGCATCAGAAAAACGGAAATAAAAGACTAAATCAGTGGAGTTGTCCAGCGTCCTCTGTTGGTGCCAAAACCTTTTTTTCTGAGTTCAAGCAAAGGAGATAACTCGACACACACAATTTGATATCCACCATAATCTGTGACCTTACTGTAATTTCACATAACTATTTTCAAGGTTCATTTTAAATGTGTTTTGGAGTTCTGCCTTCTCCACACTGCAATCTGGAAGCATATAACATAACATGGCAGCTTTATTTATTATGTGATCACAGCCACATCGAGGTAAAAAAGAGAAAATGTGCTTCCTTGAGAAAGAGACATATTTATCTTAAAGTAGTTTAAACACACCCAATGTGATCTGTATACAGTACTCACACTAAAACGCATGTTGAGAAGTGTTTTGCCGCTAGTGTAATTGTTATAATTCATTTCAGAAACATTTCACTGAAGTATAAATTGATGTATAATAACTAGAGGTATTTACATTAAGTTAACCAATACGGAAGTGCATATGTTTTAGCCATCTTCAATATGGCATAATCCAAACGTTAATACCAATCTAGTACAACATATTACATGTACATACTGTAGGTTCTGTTAAAGAACTCAAATCCTTTATATATGTTTGCAAAATGTAATGATAAAAGGAAAAACAAAGTAATAAAGTCATTTGTACCTTTTAAAATGTGATCTTGTACTTTTTTTTTCCTGAAGATCCAATGTGACTGCTGTGATCGCTGGTTCCATATGGAGTGCCTAAGCTTCACAGAAGACATCATCAAACAACTGAGGGAAGCACCTTGGAAATGTATGCTATGTTGCTAAGTAAATTGTTGTTTCTGAATATTTAAGCGTTATTGACAATGTAAGTTTATTTGGAGGTTATTCTGTTTGTTATGATGTTAAATAAAAAAGACTTTGTAAAAGTACTTTTGTTAAGATAAAAAATTGATAAAGAAGCAACATTATGTCAGAAATACATCTGTGTAGTTTGACATGCTTTAATGTAGAATTCTAAATCAGATGTAGATGACACTTGCTGTGAGTCTTCTGGAAGAGTCCTTGTGACAGCCTGAAGTGAAAGCAGTCAGTAAAAACAGAGGGTTTCTCAGCAATAAGCAAGCCAATTTGGGTAAAACAGAACAATCTGTCTTTCTTTGCCATGCTATTATTTTGAAATTCCACATCAGATGTGGATGTCCCTTGCTGAGAGTCTTCTAGAAGAGTCCCTGTGTCAGCCTGAAGTGAAAGCAGTCAGTAATAACAGAGGGTTTCCCAGCAATAAGCAAGTCAACTTATGTAAAACAGAACAATCTGTCTTATTTTACCATGCTATTATTTTGAAATTCCACATCAGATCTGGATGACACTTGCTGAGAGTCTTCTGGAGGAGTCCCTGTGTCAGCCTGAAGTGAAAGCAGTCAGTAATAACAGAGGGTTTCCTAGCAATAAGCAAGTCAACTTGGGTTAAACAGAACAATCAGTCTTATTTTGCCATGGTATTATTTTGAAATTCCACATCAGATGTGGATGACCCTTGCTGAGAGTCTTCTGGAGGAGTCCCTGTGTCAGCCTGAAGTGAAAGCAGTCAGTAATAACAGAGGGTTTCTCAGCAATAAGCAAGTCAACTTGGGTAAAACAGAACAATCAGTCTTATTTTACCATGGTATTATTTTGAAATTCCACATCAGATCTAGATGACACTTGCTGTGAGTCTTCTGGAAGAGTCCCTATGTCAGCCTGAATTGAAAGCAGTCAGTAATAACAGAGGGTTTCCCAACAATAAGCAAGTCATCTTGGGTAAAACAGAACAATCTGTCTTATTTTACCATGGTATTATTTTGAAATTCCACATCAGATGTGGATGACACTTGCTATGAGTCTTCTGGAGGAGTCCCTGTGTCAGCCTGAAGTGAAAGCAGTCAGTAATAACAGAGGGTTTCCTAGCAATAAGCAAGTCAACTTGGGTAAAACAGAACAATCGGTCTTATTTTGCCATGGTATTATTTTGAAATTCCACATCAGATGTGGATGACCCTTGCTGAGAGTCTTCTGGAGGAGTCCCTATGTCAGCCTGAAGTAAAAGCAGTCAGTAATAACAGAGGGTTTCCCAACAATAAGCAAGTCATCTTGGGTAAAACAGAACAATCGGTCTTATTTTACCATGGTATTATTTTAAAATTCCACATCAGATGTGGATGACACTTGCTGTGAGTCTTCTGGAGGAGTCCCCGTGTCAGCCTGAAGTGAAAGCAGTCAGTAATAACAGAGGGTTTTCCAGCAATAAGTAAGTCAACTTGGGTAAAACAGAAAAATCGGTCTTATTTTGCCATGGTATTATTTTGAAATTCCACATCAGATATGGATGACCCTTGCTGAGAGTCTTCTGGAGGAGTCCCTGTGTCAGCCTGAAGTGAAAGCAGTCAGTAATAACAGAGGGTTTCTCAGCAATAAGCAAGTCAACTTGGGTAAAACAGAACAATCAGTCTTATTTTACCATGCTATTATTTTGAAATTCCACATCAGATATGGATGACACTTGCTGTGAGTCTTCTGGAGGAGTCCCTGTGTCAGCCTGAAGTGAAAGCAGTCATAATAACAGAGGGTTTCCTAGCAATAAGCAAGTCAACTTGGGTAAAACAGAACAATCGGTCTTATTTTGCCATGGTATTATTTTGAAATTCCACATCAGATGTGGATGACCCTTGCTGAGAGTCTTCTGGAGGAGTCCCTGTGTCAGCCTGAAGTGAAAGCAGTCAGTAATAACAGAGGGTTTCTCAGCAATAAGCAAGTCAACTTGGGTAAAACAGAACAATCAGTCTTATTTTACCATGGTATTATTTTGAAATTCCACATCAGATGTGGATGACCCTTGCTGAGAGTCTTCTGGAGGAGTCCCTGTGTCAGCCTGAAGTGAAAGCAGTCAGTAATAACAGAGGGTTTCTCAGCAATAAGCAAGTCAACTTGGGTAAAACAGAACAATCGGTCTTATTTTGCCATGGTATTATTTTGAAATTCCACATCAGATATGGATGACCCTTGCTGAGAGTCTTCTGGAGGAGTCCCTGTGTCAGCCTGAAGTGAAAGCAGTCAGTAATAACAGAGGGTTTCTCAGCAATAAGCAAGTCAACTTGGGTAAAACAGAACAATCGGTCTTATTTTACCATGCTATTATTTTGAAATTCCACATCAGATGTGGATGACACTTGCTATGAGTCTTCTGGAGGAGTTCCTGTGTCAGCCTGAAGTGAAAGCAGTCAGTAATAACAAAGGGTTGACCAGCAATAAGCCAGTTAACTTATGTAAAACAGAACAATCTGTCTTATTTTACCATGGTATTATTTTGAAATTCTACATCAGATCTGGATGATACTTGCTATGAGTCTTCTGGAGGAGTCCCTGTGCCAACCTGAAGTGAAAGCAGTCAGTAATAACAGAGGGTTTCCTAACAATAAGCAAGTCAACTTGGGTAAAAAATAACAATCGGTCTTATTTTACCATGGTATTATTTTGAAATTCCACATCAGATGTGGATGACCCTTGCTGAGAGTCTTCTGGAGGAGTCCCTGTGTCAGCCTGAAGTGAAAGCAGTCAGTAATAACAGAGGGTTTCCCAGCAATAAGCAAGTCTACTTGAGTAAAACAGAACAATCTGTCTTTCTTTGCCATGCTATTATTTTGAAATTCCACATCAGATGTGGATGACACTTGTTGTGAGTCTTCTGGAGGAGTCCCTATGTCAGCCTGAAGTGAAAGCAGTCAGTAATAACAGAGGGTTTCTCAGCAATAAGCAAGTCAACTTGGGTAAAACAGAACAATCAGTCTTATTTTACCATGCTATTATTTTGAAATTCCACATCAGATATGGATGACCCTTGCTGAGAGTCTTCTGGAGGAGTCCCTGTGTCAGCCTGAAGTGAAAGCAGTCAGTAATAACAGAGGGTTTCTCAGCAATAAGCAAGTCAACTTGGGTAAAACAGAACAATCGGTCTTATTTTACCATGCTATTATTTTGAAATTCCACATCAGATATGGATGACACTTGCTGTGAGTCTTCTGGAGGAGTCCCTGTGTCAGCCTGAAGTGAAAGCAGTCATAATAACAGAGGGTTTCCTAGCAATAAGCAAGTCAACTTGGGTAAAACAGAACAATCGGTCTTATTTTGCCATGGTATTATTTTGAAATTCCACATCAGATGTGGATGACCCTTGCTGAGAGTCTTCTGGAGGAGTCCCTGTGTCAGCCTGAAGTGAAAGCAGTCAGTAATAACAGAGGGTTTCTCAGCAATAAGCAAGTCAACTTGGGTAAAACAGAACAATCAGTCTTATTTTACCATGGTATTATTTTGAAATTCCACATCAGATCTAGATGACACTTGCTGTGAGTCTTCTGGAAGAGTCCCTATGTCAGCCTGAATTGAAAGCAGTCAGTAATAACAGAGGGTTTCCCAACAATAAGCAAGTCATCTTGGGTAAAACAGAACAATCTGTCTTATTTTACCATGGTATTATTTTGAAATTCCACATCAGATGTGGATGACACTTGCTATGAGTCTTCTGGAGGAGTCCCTGTGTCAGCCTGAAGTGAAAGCAGTCAGTAATAACAGAGGGTTTCCTAGCAATAAGCAAGTCAACTTGGGTAAAACAGAACAATCGGTCTTATTTTGCCATGGTATTATTTTGAAATTCCACATCAGATGTGGATGACCCTTGCTGAGAGTCTTCTGGAGGAGTCCCTATGTCAGCCTGAAGTAAAAGCAGTCAGTAATAACAGAGGGTTTCCCAACAATAAGCAAGTCATCTTGGGTAAAACAGAACAATCGGTCTTATTTTACCATGGTATTATTTTAAAATTCCACATCAGATGTGGATGACACTTGCTGTGAGTCTTCTGGAGGAGTCCCCGT
>JBBPBX010071417.1:0-18325 GCA_038048925.1 Garcialebias charrua | reverse complement strand
AGTGTGGTCGCTGAAGAAGGCACAGGAAATTGCCGAAACGTACGACGATACACACTTTTGAACCTTAAGCAGAGAAAGACAAAGCCAGCAAGAACAATGATAAGGGACTTCTAACAGTTTAACCCTTTAATTTATGCAGAGAAAGACAAAGCCAGCAAGAACAATGATAAGGGACTTCTAACAGTTTAACCCTTTAATTTATGACCCTCCTTAAGAACAAAAGAAACAAAGATGACTTCAACTTTAAACTACAAAATAAACACAGCATTACTCTGGGTGTCTGAAGGGGAGGGGGGACCTAGCTATGGATCAACGCTGGACGTGCCAGTGCACTTGGGGGCCCTTGGCTGTCACGTGATGGCCTTGTGGTCCCTGACACATGAAGACCCCCGCGGCCTACCGGCCGCGTGGGCTTCATTTTCTAAACCTAACCCTGCGAGTGCCGTTCTAATCCGATCCAGACACTCTGTCCTTTCCTCTCTAACGGCCCCAGTCCACCGGCTACAAAACCTAATTTACCTAAGCCTAATCTTGGCCCATTCTAAACTTAACCAGGTGATGATGAATATAAGGCCTGATTGCCGGGATTCACTCCGGTAAAGAGCTCAATAACCCAATTTAGGGTAATGACGCCTAAATCTTGACCTTTCTGAACCTAACCTATTTTTTGAATACTCCGGTTGATGACCTCTCAACCGGGGGCGTGGCCTAGAATCTGTATATAAACCAGGAGTGACAGAGCACAAGTCATTTTGTCATGAAGAACCAGAGGGGAAACAGCTCATTTGAAATGCAGAATTTAAGACTATGAAAAGCTGAAGTACAACAGAGCAGAATTTAATAAGTGTGGTCGCTGAAGAAGGCACAGGAAATTGCCGAAACGTACGACGATACACACTTTTGAACCTTAAGCAGAGAAAGACAAAGCCAGCAAGAACAATGATAAGGGACTTCTAACAGTTTAACCCTTTAATTTATGCAGAGAAAGACAAAGCCAGCAAGAACAATGATAAGGGACTTCTAACAGTTTAACCCTTTAATTTATGACCCTCCTTAAGAACAAAAGAAACAAAGATGACTTCAACTTTAAACTACAAAATAAACACAGCATTACTCTGGGTGTCTGAAGGGGAGGGGGGACCTAGCTATGGATCAACGCTGGACGTGCCAGTGCACTTGGGGGCCCTTGGCTGTCACGTGATGGCCTTGTGGTCCCTGACACATGAAGACCCCCGCGGCCTACCGGCCGCGTGGGCTTCATTTTCTAAACCTAACCCTGCGAGTGCCGTTCTAATCCGATCCAGACACTCTGTCCTTTCCTCTCTAACGGCCCCAGTCCACCGGCTACAAAATCTAATTTACCTAAGCCTAATCTTGGCCCATTCTAAACTTAACCAGGTGATGATGAATATAAGGCCTGATTGCCGGGATTCACTCCGGTAAAGAGCTCAATAACCCAATTTAGGGTAATGACGCCTAAATCTTGACCTTTCTGAACCTAACCTATTTTTTGAATACTCCGGTTGATGACCTCTCAACCGGGGGCGTGGCCTAGAATCTGTATATAAACCAGGAGTGACAGAGCACAAGTCATTTTGTCATGAAGAACCAGAGGGGAAACAGCTCATTTGAAATGCAGAATTTAAGACTATGAAAAGCTGAAGTACAACAGAGCAGAATTTAATAAGTGTGGTCGCTGAAGAAGGCACAGGAAATTGCCGAAACGTACGACGATACACACTTTTGAACCTTAAGCAGAGAAAGACAAAGCCAGCAAGAACAATGATAAGGGACTTCTAACAGTTTAACCCTTTAATTTATGCAGAGAAAGACAAAGCCAGCAAGAACAATGATAAGGGACTTCTAACAGTTTAACCCTTTAATTTATGACCCTCCTTAAGAACAAAAGAAACAAAGATGACTTCAACTTTAAACTACAAAATAAACACAGCATTACTCTGGGTGTCTGAAGGGGAGGGGGGACCTAGCTATGGATCAACGCTGGACGTGCCAGTGCACTTGGGGGCCCTTGGCTGTCACGTGATGGCCTTGTGGTCCCTGACACATGAAGACCCCCGCGGCCTACCGGCCGCGTGGGCTTCATTTTCTAAACCTAACCCTGCGAGTGCCGTTCTAATCCGATCCAGACACTCTGTCCTTTCCTCTCTAACGGCCCCAGTCCACCGGCTACAAAATCTAATTTACCTAAGCCTAATCTTGGCCCATTCTAAACTTAACCAGGTGATGATGAATATAAGGCCTGATTGCCGGGATTCACTCCGGTAAAGAGCTCAATAACCCAATTTAGGGTAATGACGCCTAAATCTTGACCTTTCTGAACCTAACCTATTTTTTGAATACTCCGGTTGATGACCTCTCAACCGGGGGCGTGGCCTAGAATCTGTATATAAACCAGGAGTGACAGAGCACAAGTCATTTTGTCATGAAGAACCAGAGGGGAAACAGCTCATTTGAAATGCAGAATTTAAGACTATGAAAAGCTGAAGTACAACAGAGCAGAATTTAATAAGTGTGGTCGCTGAAGAAGGCACAGGAAATTGCCGAAACGTACGACGATACACACTTTTGAACCTTAAGCAGAGAAAGACAAAGCCAGCAAGAACAATGATAAGGGACTTCTAACAGTTTAACCCTTTAATTTATGCAGAGAAAGACAAAGCCAGCAAGAACAATGATAAGGGACTTCTAACAGTTTAACCCTTTAATTTATGACCCTCCTTAAGAACAAAAGAAACAAAGATGACTTCAACTTTAAACTACAAAATAAACACAGCATTACTCTGGGTGTCTGAAGGGGAGGGGGGACCTAGCTATGGATCAACGCTGGACGTGCCAGTGCACTTGGGGGCCCTTGGCTGTCACGTGATGGCCTTGTGGTCCCTGACACATGAAGACCCCCGCGGCCTACCGGCCGCGTGGGCTTCATTTTCTAAACCTAACCCTGCGAGTGCCGTTCTAATCCGATCCAGACACTCTGTCCTTTCCTCTCTAACGGCCCCAGTCCACCGGCTACAAAATCTAATTTACCTAAGCCTAATCTTGGCCCATTCTAAACTTAACCAGGTGATGATGAATATAAGGCCTGATTGCCGGGATTCACTCCGGTAAAGAGCTCAATAACCCAATTTAGGGTAATGACGCCTAAATCTTGACCTTTCTGAACCTAACCTATTTTTTGAATACTCCGGTTGATGACCTCTCAACCGGGGGCGTGGCCTAGAATCTGTATATAAACCAGGAGTGACAGAGCACAAGTCATTTTGTCATGAAGAACCAGAGGGGAAACAGCTCATTTGAAATGCAGAATTTAAGACTATGAAAAGCTGAAGTACAACAGAGCAGAATTTAATAAGTGTGGTCGCTGAAGAAGGCACAGGAAATTGCCGAAACGTACGACGATACACACTTTTGAACCTTAAGCAGAGAAAGACAAAGCCAGCAAGAACAATGATAAGGGACTTCTAACAGTTTAACCCTTTAATTTATGCAGAGAAAGACAAAGCCAGCAAGAACAATGATAAGGGACTTCTAACAGTTTAACCCTTTAATTTATGACCCTCCTTAAGAACAAAAGAAACAAAGATGACTTCAACTTTAAACTACAAAATAAACACAGCATTACTCTGGGTGTCTGAAGGGGAGGGGGGACCTAGCTATGGATCAACGCTGGACGTGCCAGTGCACTTGGGGGCCCTTGGCTGTCACGTGATGGCCTTGTGGTCCCTGACACATGAAGACCCCCGCGGCCTACCGGCCGCGTGGGCTTCATTTTCTAAACCTAACCCTGCGAGTGCCGTTCTAATCCGATCCAGACACTCTGTCCTTTCCTCTCTAACGGCCCCAGTCCACCGGCTACAAAATCTAATTTACCTAAGCCTAATCTTGGCCCATTCTAAACTTAACCAGGTGATGATGAATATAAGGCCTGATTGCCGGGATTCACTCCGGTAAAGAGCTCAATAACCCAATTTAGGGTAATGACGCCTAAATCTTGACCTTTCTGAACCTAACCTATTTTTTGAATACTCCGGTTGATGACCTCTCAACCGGGGGCGTGGCCTAGAATCTGTATATAAACCAGGAGTGACAGAGCACAAGTCATTTTGTCATGAAGAACCAGAGGGGAAACAGCTCATTTGAAATGCAGAATTTAAGACTATGAAAAGCTGAAGTACAACAGAGCAGAATTTAATAAGTGTGGTCGCTGAAGAAGGCACAGGAAATTGCCGAAACGTACGACGATACACACTTTTGAACCTTAAGCAGAGAAAGACAAAGCCAGCAAGAACAATGATAAGGGACTTCTAACAGTTTAACCCTTTAATTTATGCAGAGAAAGACAAAGCCAGCAAGAACAATGATAAGGGACTTCTAACAGTTTAACCCTTTAATTTAGGACCCTCCTTAAGAACAAAAGAAACAAAGATGACTTCAACTTTAAACTACAAAATAAACACAGCATTACTCTGGGTGTCTGAAGGGGAGGGGGGACCTAGCTATGGATCAACGCTGGACGTGCCAGTGCACTTGGGGGCCCTTGGCTGTCACGTGATGGCCTTGTGGTCCCTGACACATGAAGACCCCCGCGGCCTACCGGCCGCGTGGGCTTCATTTTCTAAACCTAACCCTAACCCTAACCCTAACCCTAACCCTCTAACCCTAACCCTAACCCTAACCCTAACCCTAACCCTAACCTAACCCTAACCCTAACCCTAACCCTAACCCTTGGGTACAGATGAACCGTCCGCGCCCTGGAGGTCCCCAACCCAGGCAGTAAGCACTCATTCCTGGGTACAGATGAACCGTCCGCGCCCTGGAGGTCCCCAACCCAGGCAGTAAGCACTCATTCCTGGGTACAGATGAACCGTCCGCGCCCTGGAGGTCCCCAACCCAGGCAGTAAGCACTCATTCCTGGGTACAGATGAACCGTCCGCGCCCTGGAGGTCCCCAACCCAGGCAGTAAGCACTCATTCCTGGGTACAGATGAACCGTCCGCGCCCTGGAGGTCCCCAACCCAGGCAGTAAGCACTCATTCCTGGGTACAGATGAACCGTCCGCGCCCTGGAGGTCCCCAACCCAGGCAGTAAGCACTCATTCCTGGGTACAGATGAACCGTCCGCGCCCTGGAGGTCCCCAACCCAGGCAGTAAGCACTCATTCCTGGGTACAGATGAACCGTCCGCGCCCTGGAGGTCCCCAACCCAGGCAGTAAGCACTCATTCCTGGGTACAGATGAACCGTCCGCGCCCTGGAGGTCCCCAACCCAGGCAGTAAGCACTCATTCCTGGGTACAGATGAACCGTCCGCGCCCTGGAGGTCCCCAACCCAGGCAGTAAGCACTCATTCCTGGGTACGGATGAACCGTCCGCGCCCTGGAGGTCCCCAACCCAGGCAGTAAGCACTCATTCCTGGGTACGGATGAACCGTCCGCGCCCTGGAGGTCCCCAACCCAGGCAGTAAGCACTCATTCCTGGGTACGGATGAACCGTACGCGCCCTGGAGGTCCCCAACCCAGGCAGTAAGCACTCATTCCTGGGTACGGATGAACCGTACGCGCCCTGGAGGTCCCCAACCCAGGCAGTAAGCACTCATTCCTGGGTACGGATGAACCGTCCGCGCCCTGGAGGTCCCCAACCCAGGCAGTAAGCACTCATTCCTGGGTACGGATGAACCGTCCGCGCCCTGGAGGTCCCCAACCCAGGCAGTAAGCACTCATTCCTGGGTACGGATGAACCGTCCGCGCCCTGGAGGTCCCCAACCCAGGCAGTAAGCACTCATTCCTGGGTACGGATGAACCGTCCGCGCCCTGGAGGTCCCCAACCCAGGCAGTAAGCACTCATTCCTGGGTACGGATGAACCGTCCGCGCCCTGGAGGTCCCCAACCCAGGCAGTAAGCACTCATTCCTGGGTACGGATGAACCGTCCGCGCCCTGGAGGTCCCCAACCCAGGCAGTAAGCACTCATTCCTGGGTACGGATGAACCGTCCGCGCCCTGGAGGTCCCCAACCCAGGCAGTAAGCACTCATTCCTGGGTACGGATGAACCGTCCGCGCCCTGGAGGTCCCCAACCCAGGCAGTAAGCACTCATTCCTGGGTACGGATGAACCGTCCGCGCCCTGGAGGTCCCCAACCCAGGCAGTAAGCACTCATTCCTGGGTACGGATGAACCGTCCGCGCCCTGGAGGTCCCCAACCCAGGCAGTAAGCACTCATTCCTGGGTACAGATGAACCGTCCGCGCCCTGGAGGTCCCCAACCCAGGCAGTAAGCACTCATTCCTGGGTACAGATGAACCGTCCGCGCCCTGGAGGTCCCCAACCCAGGCAGTAAGCACTCATTCCTGGGTACAGGATGAACCGTCCGCGCCCTGGAGGTCCCCAACCCAGGCAGTAAGCACTCATTCCTGGGTACGGATGAACCGTCCGCGCCCTGGAGGTCCCCAACCCAGGCAGTAAGCACTCATTCCTGGGTACGGATGAACCGTCCGCGCCCTGGAGGTCCCCAACCCAGGCAGTAAGCACTCATTCCTGGGTACGGATGAACCGTCCGCGCCCTGGAGGTCCCCAACCCAGGCAGTAAGCACTCATTCCTGGGTACGGATGAACCGTCCGCGCCCTGGAGGTCCCCAACCCAGGCAGTAAGCACTCATTCCTGGGTACGGATGAACCGTCCGCGCCCTGGAGGTCCCCAACCCAGGCAGTAAGCACTCATTCCTGGGTACGGATGAACCGTCCGCGCCCTGGAGGTCCCCAACCCAGGCAGTAAGCACTCATTCCTGGGTACGGATGAACCGTCCGCGCCCTGGAGGTCCCCAACCCAGGCAGTAAGCACTCATTCCTGGGTACGGATGAACCGTCCGCGCCCTGGAGGTCCCCAACCCAGGCAGTAAGCACTCATTCCTGGGTACGGATGAACCGTCCGCGCCCTGGAGGTCCCCAACCCAGGCAGTAAGCACTCATTCCTGGGTACGGATGAACCGTCCGCGCCCTGGAGGTCCCCAACCCAGGCAGTAAGCACTCATTCCTGGGTACGGATGAACCGTCCGCGCCCTGGAGGTCCCCAACCCAGGCAGTAAGCACTCATTCCTGGGTACGGATGAACCGTCCGCGCCCTGGAGGTCCCCAACCCAGGCAGTAAGCACTCATTCCTGGGTACGGATGAACCGTCCGCGCCCTGGAGGTCCCCAACCCAGGCAGTAAGCACTCATTCCTGGGTACGGATGAACCGTACGCGCCCTGGAGGTCCCCAACCCAGGCAGTAAGCACTCATTCCTGGGTACGGATGAACCGTACGCGCCCTGGAGGTCCCCAACCCAGGCAGTAAGCACTCATTCCTGGGTACGGATGAACCGTACGCGCCCTGGAGGTCCCCAACCCAGGCAGTAAGCACTCATTCCTGGGTACGGATGAACCGTACGCGCCCTGGAGGTCCCCAACCCAGGCAGTAAGCACTCATTCCTGGGTACGGATGAACCGTACGCGCCCTGGAGGTCCCCAACCCAGGCAGTAAGCACTCATTCCTGGGTACGGATGAACCGTCCGCGCCCTGGAGGTCCCCAACCCAGGCAGTAAGCACTCATTCCTGGGTACGGATGAACCGTCCGCGCCCTGGAGGTCCCCAACCCAGGCAGTAAGCACTCATTCCTGGGTACGGATGAACCGTACGCGCCCTGGAGGTCCCCAACCCAGGCAGTAAGCACTCATTCCTGGGTACGGATGAACCGTCCGCGCCCTGGAGGTCCCCAACCCAGGCAGTAAGCACTCATTCCTGGGTACGGATGAACCGTCCGCGCCCTGGAGGTCCCCAACCCAGGCAGTAAGCACTCATTCCTGGGTACGGATGAACCGTACGCGCCCTGGAGGTCCCCAACCCAGGCAGTAAGCACTCATTCCTGGGTACGGATGAACCGTACGCGCCCTGGAGGTCCCCAACCCAGGCAGTAAGCACTCATTCCTGGGTACGGATGAACCGTACGCGCCCTGGAGGTCCCCAACCCAGGCAGTAAGCACTCATTCCTGGGTACGGATGAACCGTACGCGCCCTGGAGGTCCCCAACCCAGGCAGTAAGCACTCATTCCTGGGTACGGATGAACCGTACGCGCCCTGGAGGTCCCCAACCCAGGCAGTAAGCACTCATTCCTGGGTACGGATGAACCGTACGCGCCCTGGAGGTCCCCAACCCAGGCAGTAAGCACTCATTCCTGGGTACGGATGAACCGTCCGCGCCCTGGAGGTCCCCAACCCAGGCAGTAAGCACTCATTCCTGGGTACGGATGAACCGTCCGCGCCCTGGAGGTCCCCAACCCAGGCAGTAAGCACTCATTCCTGGGTACGGATGAACCGTCCGCGCCCTGGAGGTCCCCAACCCAGGCAGTAAGCACTCATTCCTGGGTACGGATGAACCGTCCGCGCCCTGGAGGTCCCCAACCCAGGCAGTAAGCACTCATTCCTGGGTACGGATGAACCGTCCGCGCCCTGGAGGTCCCCAACCCAGGCAGTAAGCACTCATTCCTGGGTACGGATGAACCGTACGCGCCCTGGAGGTCCCCAACCCAGGCAGTAAGCACTCATTCCTGGGTACGGATGAACCGTACGCGCCCTGGAGGTCCCCAACCCAGGCAGTAAGCACTCATTCCTGGGTACGGATGAACCGTCCGCGCCCTGGAGGTCCCCAACCCAGGCAGTAAGCACTCATTCCTGGGTACGGATGAACCGTACGCGCCCTGGAGGTCCCCAACCCAGGCAGTAAGCACTCATTCCTGGGTACGGATGAACCGTCCGCGCCCTGGAGGTCCCCAACCCAGGCAGTAAGCACTCATTCCTGGGTACGGATGAACCGTCCGCGCCCTGGAGGTCCCCAACCCAGGCAGTAAGCACTCATTCCTGGGTACGGATGAACCGTCCGCGCCCTGGAGGTCCCCAACCCAGGCAGTAAGCACTCATTCCTGGGTACGGATGAACCGTCCGCGCCCTGGAGGTCCCCAACCCAGGCAGTAAGCACTCATTCCTGGGTACGGATGAACCGTCCGCGCCCTGGAGGTCCCCAACCCAGGCAGTAAGCACTCATTCCTGGGTACGGATGAACCGTCCGCGCCCTGGAGGTCCCCAACCCAGGCAGTAAGCACTCATTCCTGGGTACGGATGAACCGTCCGCGCCCTGGAGGTCCCCAACCCAGGCAGTAAGCACTCATTCCTGGGTACGGATGAACCGTCCGCGCCCTGGAGGTCCCCAACCCAGGCAGTAAGCACTCATTCCTGGGTACAGATGAACCGTCCGCGCCCTGGAGGTCCCCAACCCAGGCAGTAAGCACTCATTCCTGGGTACAGATGAACCGTACGCGCCCTGGAGGTCCCCAACCCAGGCAGTAAGCACTCATTCCTGGGTACAGATGAACCGTACGCGCCCTGGAGGTCCCCAACCCAGGCAGTAAGCACTCATTCCTGGGTACAGATGAACCGTCCGCGCCCTGGAGGTCCCCAACCCAGGCAGTAAGCACTCATTCCTGGGTACAGATGAACCGTCCGCGCCCTGGAGGTCCCCAACCCAGGCAGTAAGCACTCATTCCTGGGTACAGATGAACCGTCCGCGCCCTGGAGGTCCCCAACCCAGGCAGTAAGCACTCATTCCTGGGTACAGATGAACCGTCCGCGCCCTGGAGGTCCCCAACCCAGGCAGTAAGCACTCATTCCTGGGTACAGATGAACCGTCCGCGCCCTGGAGGTCCCCAACCCAGGCAGTAAGCACTCATTCCTGGGTACAGATGAACCGTCCGCGCCCTGGAGGTCCCCAACCCAGGCAGTAAGCACTCATTCCTGGGTACAGATGAACCGTCCGCGCCCTGGAGGTCCCCAACCCAGGCAGTAAGCACTCATTCCTGGGTACAGATGAACCGTCCGCGCCCTGGAGGTCCCCAACCCAGGCAGTAAGCACTCATTCCTGGGTACAGATGAACCGTCCGCGCCCTGGAGGTCCCCAACCCAGGCAGTAAGCACTCATTCCTGGGTACAGATGAACCGTCCGCGCCCTGGAGGTCCCCAACCCAGGCAGTAAGCACTCATTCCTGGGTACGGATGAACCGTCCGCGCCCTGGAGGTCCCCAACCCAGGCAGTAAGCACTCATTCCTGGGTACGGATGAACCGTCCGCGCCCTGGAGGTCCCCAACCCAGGCAGTAAGCACTCATTCCTGGGTACGGATGAACCGTCCGCGCCCTGGAGGTCCCCAACCCAGGCAGTAAGCACTCATTCCTGGGTACGGATGAACCGTCCGCGCCCTGGAGGTCCCCAACCCAGGCAGTAAGCACTCATTCCTGGGTACGGATGAACCGTCCGCGCCCTGGAGGTCCCCAACCCAGGCAGTAAGCACTCATTCCTGGGTACGGATGAACCGTCCGCGCCCTGGAGGTCCCCAACCCAGGCAGTAAGCACTCATTCCTGGGTACGGATGAACCGTCCGCGCCCTGGAGGTCCCCAACCCAGGCAGTAAGCACTCATTCCTGGGTACGGATGAACCGTCCGCGCCCTGGAGGTCCCCAACCCAGGCAGTAAGCACTCATTCCTGGGTACGGATGAACCGTCCGCGCCCTGGAGGTCCCCAACCCAGGCAGTAAGCACTCATTCCTGGGTACGGATGAACCGTCCGCGCCCTGGAGGTCCCCAACCCAGGCAGTAAGCACTCATTCCTGGGTACGGATGAACCGTCCGCGCCCTGGAGGTCCCCAACCCAGGCAGTAAGCACTCATTCCTGGGTACGGATGAACCGTCCGCGCCCTGGAGGTCCCCAACCCAGGCAGTAAGCACTCATTCCTGGGTACGGATGAACCGTCCGCGCCCTGGAGGTCCCCAACCCAGGCAGTAAGCACTCATTCCTGGGTACGGATGAACCGTCCGCGCCCTGGAGGTCCCCAACCCAGGCAGTAAGCACTCATTCCTGGGTACGGATGAACCGTCCGCGCCCTGGAGGTCCCCAACCCAGGCAGTAAGCACTCATTCCTGGGTACGGATGAACCGTCCGCGCCCTGGAGGTCCCCAACCCAGGCAGTAAGCACTCATTCCTGGGTACGGATGAACCGTCCGCGCCCTGGAGGTCCCCAACCCAGGCAGTAAGCACTCATTCCTGGGTACGGATGAACCGTCCGCGCCCTGGAGGTCCCCAACCCAGGCAGTAAGCACTCATTCCTGGGTACGGATGAACCGTCCGCGCCCTGGAGGTCCCCAACCCAGGCAGTAAGCACTCATTCCTGGGTACGGATGAACCGTCCGCGCCCTGGAGGTCCCCAACCCAGGCAGTAAGCACTCATTCCTGGGTACGGATGAACCGTCCGCGCCCTGGAGGTCCCCAACCCAGGCAGTAAGCACTCATTCCTGGGTACGGATGAACCGTCCGCGCCCTGGAGGTCCCCAACCCAGGCAGTAAGCACTCATTCCTGGGTACGGATGAACCGTCCGCGCCCTGGAGGTCCCCAACCCAGGCAGTAAGCACTCATTCCTGGGTACGGATGAACCGTCCGCGCCCTGGAGGTCCCCAACCCAGGCAGTAAGCACTCATTCCTGGGTACGGATGAACCGTCCGCGCCCTGGAGGTCCCCAACCCAGGCAGTAAGCACTCATTCCTGGGTACGGATGAACCGTCCGCGCCCTGGAGGTCCCCAACCCAGGCAGTAAGCACTCATTCCTGGGTACGGACGGTTCATCTGTACCCAGGAATGAGTGCTTACTGCCTGGGTTGGGGACCTCCAGGGCGCGGACGGTTCATCCGTACCCAGGAATGAGTGCTTACTGCCTGGGTTGGGGACCTCCAGGGCGCGGACGGTTCATCCGTACCCAGGAATGAGTGCTTACTGCCTGGGTTGGGGACCTCCAGGGCGCGGACGGTTCATCCGTACCCAGGAATGAGTGCTTACTGCCTGGGTTGGGGACCTCCAGGGCGCGGACGGTTCATCCGTACCCAGGAATGAGTGCTTACTGCCTGGGTTGGGGACCTCCAGGGCGCGGACGGTTCATCCGTACCCAGGAATGAGTGCTTACTGCCTGGGTTGGGGACCTCCAGGGCGCGGACGGTTCATCCGTACCCAGGAATGAGTGCTTACTGCCTGGGTTGGGGACCTCCAGGGCGCGGACGGTTCATCCGTACCCAGGAATGAGTGCTTACTGCCTGGGTTGGGGACCTCCAGGGCGCGGACGGTTCATCCGTACCCAGGAATGAGTGCTTACTGCCTGGGTTGGGGACCTCCAGGGCGCGGACGGTTCATCCGTACCCAGGAATGAGTGCTTACTGCCTGGGTTGGGGACCTCCAGGGCGCGGACGGTTCATCCGTACCCAGGAATGAGTGCTTACTGCCTGGGTTGGGGACCTCCAGGGCGCGGACGGTTCATCCGTACCCAGGAATGAGTGCTTACTGCCTGGGTTGGGGACCTCCAGGGCGCGGACGGTTCATCTGTACCCAGGAATGAGTGCTTACTGCCTGGGTTGGGGACCTCCAGGGCGCGGACGGTTCATCTGTACCCAGGAATGAGTGCTTACTGCCTGGGTTGGGGACCTCCAGGGCGCGGACGGTTCATCCGTACCCAGGAATGAGTGCTTACTGCCTGGGTTGGGGACCTCCAGGGCGCGGACGGTTCATCCGTACCCAGGAATGAGTGCTTACTGCCTGGGTTGGGGACCTCCAGGGCGCGGACGGTTCATCCGTACCCAGGAATGAGTGCTTACTGCCTGGGTTGGGGACCTCCAGGGCGCGGACGGTTCATCCGTACCCAGGAATGAGTGCTTACTGCCTGGGTTGGGGACCTCCAGGGCGCGGACGGTTCATCCGTACCCAGGAATGAGTGCTTACTGCCTGGGTTGGGGACCTCCAGGGCGCGGACGGTTCATCCGTACCCAGGAATGAGTGCTTACTGCCTGGGTTGGGGACCTCCAGGGCGCGGACGGTTCATCCGTACCCAGGAATGAGTGCTTACTGCCTGGGTTGGGGACCTCCAGGGCGCGGACGGTTCATCCGTACCCAGGAATGAGTGCTTACTGCCTGGGTTGGGGACCTCCAGGGCGCGGACGGTTCATCCGTACCCAGGAATGAGTGCTTACTGCCTGGGTTGGGGACCTCCAGGGCGCGGACGGTTCATCCGTACCCAGGAATGAGTGCTTACTGCCTGGGTTGGGGACCTCCAGGGCGCGGACGGTTCATCCGTACCCAGGAATGAGTGCTTACTGCCTGGGTTGGGGACCTCCAGGGCGCGGACGGTTCATCCGTACCCAGGAATGAGTGCTTACTGCCTGGGTTGGGGACCTCCAGGGCGCGGACGGTTCATCCGTACCCAGGAATGAGTGCTTACTGCCTGGGTTGGGGACCTCCAGGGCGCGGACGGTTCATCTGTACCCAGGAATGAGTGCTTACTGCCTGGGTTGGGGACCTCCAGGGCGCGGACGGTTCATCTGTACCCAGGAATGAGTGCTTACTGCCTGGGTTGGGGACCTCCAGGGCGCGGACGGTTCATCTGTACCCAGGAATGAGTGCTTACTGCCTGGGTTGGGGACCTCCAGGGCGCGGACGGTTCATCTGTACCCAGGAATGAGTGCTTACTGCCTGGGTTGGGGACCTCCAGGGCGCGGACGGTTCATCTGTACCCAGGAATGAGTGCTTACTGCCTGGGTTGGGGACCTCCAGGGCGCGGACGGTTCATCTGTACCCAGGAATGAGTGCTTACTGCCTGGGTTGGGGACCTCCAGGGCGCGGACGGTTCATCTGTACCCAGGAATGAGTGCTTACTGCCTGGGTTGGGGACCTCCAGGGCGCGTACGGTTCATCTGTACCCAGGAATGAGTGCTTACTGCCTGGGTTGGGGACCTCCAGGGCGCGTACGGTTCATCTGTACCCAGGAATGAGTGCTTACTGCCTGGGTTGGGGACCTCCAGGGCGCGTACGGTTCATCTGTACCCAGGAATGAGTGCTTACTGCCTGGGTTGGGGACCTCCAGGGCGCGTACGGTTCATCTGTACCCAGGAATGAGTGCTTACTGCCTGGGTTGGGGACCTCCAGGGCGCGTACGGTTCATCTGTACCCAGGAATGAGTGCTTACTGCCTGGGTTGGGGACCTCCAGGGCGCGTACGGTTCATCTGTACCCAGGAATGAGTGCTTACTGCCTGGGTTGGGGACCTCCAGGGCGCGTACGGTTCATCTGTACCCAGGAATGAGTGCTTACTGCCTGGGTTGGGGACCTCCAGGGCGCGTACGGTTCATCTGTACCCAGGAATGAGTGCTTACTGCCTGGGTTGGGGACCTCCAGGGCGCGTACGGTTCATCTGTACCCAGGAATGAGTGCTTACTGCCTGGGTTGGGGACCTCCAGGGCGCGTACGGTTCATCTGTACCCAGGAATGAGTGCTTACTGCCTGGGTTGGGGACCTCCAGGGCGCGTACGGTTCATCTGTACCCAGGAATGAGTGCTTACTGCCTGGGTTGGGGACCTCCAGGGCGCGTACGGTTCATCTGTACCCAGGAATGAGTGCTTACTGCCTGGGTTGGGGACCTCCAGGGCGCGTACGGTTCATCTGTACCCAGGAATGAGTGCTTACTGCCTGGGTTGGGGACCTCCAGGGCGCGTACGGTTCATCTGTACCCAGGAATGAGTGCTTACTGCCTGGGTTGGGGACCTCCAGGGCGCGTACGGTTCATCTGTACCCAGGAATGAGTGCTTACTGCCTGGGTTGGGGACCTCCAGGGCGCGTACGGTTCATCTGTACCCAGGAATGAGTGCTTACTGCCTGGGTTGGGGACCTCCAGGGCGCGTACGGTTCATCCGTACCCAGGAATGAGTGCTTACTGCCTGGGTTGGGGACCTCCAGGGCGCGTACGGTTCATCCGTACCCAGGAATGAGTGCTTACTGCCTGGGTTGGGGACCTCCAGGGCGCGTACGGTTCATCCGTACCCAGGAATGAGTGCTTACTGCCTGGGTTGGGGACCTCCAGGGCGCGTACGGTTCATCCGTACCCAGGAATGAGTGCTTACTGCCTGGGTTGGGGACCTCCAGGGCGCGTACGGTTCATCCGTACCCAGGAATGAGTGCTTACTGCCTGGGTTGGGGACCTCCAGGGCGCGTACGGTTCATCCGTACCCAGGAATGAGTGCTTACTGCCTGGGTTGGGGACCTCCAGGGCGCGTACGGTTCATCCGTACCCAGGAATGAGTGCTTACTGCCTGGGTTGGGGACCTCCAGGGCGCGTACGGTTCATCCGTACCCAGGAATGAGTGCTTACTGCCTGGGTTGGGGACCTCCAGGGCGCGTACGGTTCATCCGTACCCAGGAATGAGTGCTTACTGCCTGGGTTGGGGACCTCCAGGGCGCGTACGGTTCATCCGTACCCAGGAATGAGTGCTTACTGCCTGGGTTGGGGACCTCCAGGGCGCGTACGGTTCATCCGTACCCAGGAATGAGTGCTTACTGCCTGGGTTGGGGACCTCCAGGGCGCGTACGGTTCATCCGTACCCAGGAATGAGTGCTTACTGCCTGGGTTGGGGACCTCCAGGGCGCGTACGGTTCATCCGTACCCAGGAATGAGTGCTTACTGCCTGGGTTGGGGACCTCCAGGGCGCGTACGGTTCATCCGTACCCAGGAATGAGTGCTTACTGCCTGGGTTGGGGACCTCCAGGGCGCGTACGGTTCATCCGTACCCAGGAATGAGTGCTTACTGCCTGGGTTGGGGACCTCCAGGGCGCGTACGGTTCATCCGTACCCAGGAATGAGTGCTTACTGCCTGGGTTGGGGACCTCCAGGGCGCGTACGGTTCATCCGTACCCAGGAATGAGTGCTTACTGCCTGGGTTGGGGACCTCCAGGGCGCGTACGGTTCATCCGTACCCAGGAATGAGTGCTTACTGCCTGGGTTGGGGACCTCCAGGGCGCGTACGGTTCATCCGTACCCAGGAATGAGTGCTTACTGCCTGGGTTGGGGACCTCCAGGGCGCGTACGGTTCATCCGTACCCAGGAATGAGTGCTTACTGCCTGGGTTGGGGACCTCCAGGGCGCGTACGGTTCATCCGTACCCAGGAATGAGTGCTTACTGCCTGGGTTGGGGACCTCCAGGGCGCGTACGGTTCATCCGTACCCAGGAATGAGTGCTTACTGCCTGGGTTGGGGACCTCCAGGGCGCGTACGGTTCATCCGTACCCAGGAATGAGTGCTTACTGCCTGGGTTGGGGACCTCCAGGGCGCGGACGGTTCATCCGTACCCAGGAATGAGTGCTTACTGCCTGGGTTGGGGACCTCCAGGGCGCGGACGGTTCATCCGTACCCAGGAATGAGTGCTTACTGCCTGGGTTGGGGACCTCCAGGGCGCGGACGGTTCATCCGTACCCAGGAATGAGTGCTTACTGCCTGGGTTGGGGACCTCCAGGGCGCGGACGGTTCATCCGTACCCAGGAATGAGTGCTTACTGCCTGGGTTGGGGACCTCCAGGGCGCGGACGGTTCATCCGTACCCAGGAATGAGTGCTTACTGCCTGGGTTGGGGACCTCCAGGGCGCGGACGGTTCATCCGTACCCAGGAATGAGTGCTTACTGCCTGGGTTGGGGACCTCCAGGGCGCGGACGGTTCATCCGTACCCAGGAATGAGTGCTTACTGCCTGGGTTGGGGACCTCCAGGGCGCGGACGGTTCATCCGTACCCAGGAATGAGTGCTTACTGCCTGGGTTGGGGACCTCCAGGGCGCGGACGGTTCATCCGTACCCAGGAATGAGTGCTTACTGCCTGGGTTGGGGACCTCCAGGGCGCGGACGGTTCATCCGTACCCAGGAATGAGTGCTTACTGCCTGGGTTGGGGACCTCCAGGGCGCGGACGGTTCATCCGTACCCAGGAATGAGTGCTTACTGCCTGGGTTGGGGACCTCCAGGGCGCGGACGGTTCATCCGTACCCAGGAATGAGTGCTTACTGCCTGGGTTGGGGACCTCCAGGGCGCGGACGGTTCATCCGTACCCAGGAATGAGTGCTTACTGCCTGGGTTGGGGACCTCCAGGGCGCGGACGGTTCATCCGTACCCAGGAATGAGTGCTTACTGCCTGGGTTGGGGACCTCCAGGGCGCGGACGGTTCATCCGTACCCAGGAATGAGTGCTTACTGCCTGGGTTGGGGACCTCCAGGGCGCGGACGGTTCATCCGTACCCAGGAATGAGTGCTTACTGCCTGGGTTGGGGACCTCCAGGGCGCGGACGGTTCATCCGTACCCAGGAATGAGTGCTTACTGCCTGGGTTGGGGACCTCCAGGGCGCGGACGGTTCATCCGTACCCAGGAATGAGTGCTTACTGCCTGGGTTGGGGACCTCCAGGGCGCGGACGGTTCATCCGTACCCAGGAATGAGTGCTTACTGCCTGGGTTGGGGACCTCCAGGGCGCGGACGGTTCATCCGTACCCAGGAATGAGTGCTTACTGCCTGGGTTGGGGACCTCCAGGGCGCGGACGGTTCATCCGTACCCAGGAATGAGTGCTTACTGCCTGGGTTGGGGACCTCCAGGGCGCGGACGGTTCATCCGTACCCAGGAATGAGTGCTTACTGCCTGGGTTGGGGACCTCCAGGGCGCGGACGGTTCATCCGTACCCAGGAATGAGTGCTTACTGCCTGGGTTGGGGACCTCCAGGGCGCGGACGGTTCATCCGTACCCAGGAATGAGTGCTTACTGCCTGGGTTGGGGACCTCCAGGGCGCGGACGGTTCATCCGTACCCAGGAATGAGTGCTTACTGCCTGGGTTGGGGACCTCCAGGGCGCGGACGGTTCATCCGTACCCAGGAATGAGTGCTTACTGCCTGGGTTGGGGACCTCCAGGGCGCGGACGGTTCATCCGTACCCAGGAATGAGTGCTTACTGCCTGGGTTGGGGACCTCCAGGGCGCGGACGGTTCATCCGTACCCAGGAATGAGTGCTTACTGCCTGGGTTGGGGACCTCCAGGGCGCGGACGGTTCATCCGTACCCAGGAATGAGTGCTTACTGCCTGGGTTGGGGACCTCCAGGGCGCGGACGGTTCATCTGTACCCAGGAATGAGTGCTTACTGCCTGGGTTGGGGACCTCCAGGGCGCGGACGGTTCATCTGTACCCAGGAATGAGTGCTTACTGCCTGGGTTGGGGACCTCCAGGGCGCGGACGGTTCATCTGTACCCAGGAATGAGTGCTTACTGCCTGGGTTGGGGACCTCCAGGGCGCGGACGGTTCATCTGTACCCAGGAATGAGTGCTTACTGCCTGGGTTGGGGACCTCCAGGGCGCGGACGGTTCATCTGTACCCAGGAATGAGTGCTTACTGCCTGGGTTGGGGACCTC
>JBBPBX010071416.1:6483-18325 GCA_038048925.1 Garcialebias charrua | reverse complement strand
TGTGAAGGTCTTCCTGCACTGAGGGCAGCTGTGGATCTTCTTCTGATCCTCTCCATCCCAGAAGTCTTCAATACACTTCATGCAGTAGCTGTGTCCACAGGAAGTAGTCACCGGATCCTTCAGTAGATCCAGACAGATGGAACAAGAGAAACTTTCTCTGTCCAGCCGAATTCTTTTCTGCGCCATTTCACCTCTCAGCGTCTGTGGAAGTTTAATACATTTTACATTTAGTTTTAATACATTTAGCATATTTATACAAATTAATCCCATTAAGCCTCTGGGACTCATTTACCAGAGAGACCAGAATTTTAAACGAAGAGTGATGACAACAATGGACAACGACAACAACAGACAATCATAAAGGATGTGTACAGATTAAAATTAAACAGCAAACTCATAGTAAGCAAAGTCAACCAAAACTTTCATTAATCTCTATCCTGAATCATGCTCAATGAAGCATTTTCGCTTCATTTTAGCGTGGTCGTGTCACTCTAGACAAAGAATAAAGAACAAAGAATAAACCTTAAAATAACTTCAGGAGTATGTACATTTTACATGCAACATATATACAGATAAGCAGCACATTAGCATGAAGCACCACAGATGACTCACCTCACTGCCCGTGTTGCTAGCTGGAGATTTCTTAATGCAGCCTTCGTTGTGACACACCTTCATTAAGATGTAAGAAACAGTGTAAGCATCACACACAAAAATACACCAATCTTTTATCCTTCTCATCAGTGCAAGGAAACTTACAAGTTGTCTGCTCAAGCTCTACTCGTCGTTACTTGCGCGCGCTTATATTGTTTTTACCGCTGAATAAATAAGAGCCTGTCCTACCGCACATGAACGTACATCCGCCTTGACGTAAATACGTGGAAGGGGGGCGTGAAGGGACAAACTACCTACTAATTGGACAGAAAAGCAAGCCCAAATAAGCTCAAGACCCGCGGCTCACGATTTTATAAGCGACTGCTGAAGAAATACCAAGCCCAATGTCGCAAAAAACAACAACAACATAAAAAAATAACCCAGTCTGAGCTCACGTCACGTGTTTTTGTAGATTTTTTCTTCTTCTTGGGTTTAATGGCGGTTGGCAACAAACTGTAGTCTCATTACCGCCACTTATTGGTCTGGAGTGTGGTTCTTCATGGCATTTTTATTTTTTTTTGGAAAATTTATTCGTTTCATTTAAAAACATGACAATTATACATAGTATTTATCTATACAGTACTGTACCTATATTATCTACCTATGTAAAATATATATACTGTATAAATATATTATATATATATATATAAATAATTATAATAATAAATAAATACTGTATATCCTACCTACAGTACAAAATATAACCTTAACCATAACCTTATATTCTACCTATCTATACCGTACACGCTTTCACAAACACAAACACACCTGCTATAATTAAATTCTATGAAATAATTTTGTTTTCTTTAAAAACACAATAACTGTTTGTATATGTTTACTCCCCAAATTCGTCCTCAAAATATCTAATAAATTTACCTTTTCCTTTATACCTTCAACCTCTCTCCTCATGTTTCTTCTTCTTCTTCTTTCGGCTTTTCCCTTTTCAGGGGTCGCCACAGCGAGTCATCCTCCTCCACCTCACTCTGTCCTCTGCATCCTCTGTCCTCACTCCAACTACCTTCATGTCCTCTCTAACTGCATCCATATATCTCCTCTTTGGCCTTCCTCTTTGTCTTTTTCCTGGCAGCTGCATTTCTAACATCCTTCTACCAATATACCCACTGTCCCTCCTCTGGACATGTCCAAACCATCTCAGTCTGGCCTCCCTAACTTTATCTCCCAGTTGTTCAACATGTGCTGTACCTCTGATGATCTCATTCCTGATCTTATCCATCCTTGTCACTCCTAAGGAGAACCTCAGCATCTTCATTTCTGCTACTTCCAGTTCTTTCTCCTGTCTTTTTGTCAATGACACTGTCTCCAGACCATAGCTGGTCTCACCACTGTCTTGTAAACTTTTCCTTTGACCTTTGCTGACACCTTTTTGTCACAAATCACTCCTGAAACTTTTCTCCATCCGCTCCATCCTGCCTGGACTCTCTTCTTCACCTCTTTACCACAGTCCCCATTTTCCTGGACAGTGGACCCCAAGTACTTGAAGTCCTGCACCTTTGTGACCTCTGCACCTCCTGCACCTTGATCCTTGTAGCCTCACTGTTCCACCAGCCTCCCTCTCATTCACACATATGTACTCTGTCTTACTACGGCTGACTTTCATTCCTCTTCTTTCAAGTGAATACCTCCACCTCTCCAAGTTCTCTTCCACCTGTTCCCTGTTCTCACCACATATCACAATGTCATCTGCAAACATCATAGTCCATGGGGATTCCTGCCTGACCTCATCTGTTAGTCGGTCCATCACCAGAGCAAACAAGAAGGGGCTCAGAGCCGATCCTTGATGCAATCCCACCTCCACCTTGAAGCTATCTGTCACTCCTACAGCACATCTCACCACTGTCCTGCTGTCTTCATACATGTCCTGTACCAGTCTAACATACTTTTCTGCCACTCCAGATTTCCTCATGCAATACCAAACCTCCTCTCTTGGCACCCTGTCATATGCTTTTTCTAAATCCACAAACACACAATGGAGTTCTTTCTGATCCTCTCTGTAATTCTCTAGGTGTGTCCCAATCCGACGGCTGCATGGGTCTGAGGCCGCATTTGAAGGCCGCTGACGTCACAGCGATGCGCCATGGCCTGTCCCAATTCGAAGACTGCTTCGATGCGGCCGACGAATGCGGCCTTCTTTTCCCCGAATTTGAAGGACAGGTCCGGTGGATCCTTCAAGACGGAGGCTATCCCAAAATGCATTGCGTTTACTCTGCGCGTGCGCATTGAGGAACATTTTGGATGAACGTAATGGCGGACGAAGCGACTGAATACACTTTTAAATGTAAGTTATGTTAAAATATGGGATTAAAAAATTAAAAGCCTAAAGCGGTTATGATTTATGACATAAATGATTAAAGCGGATAGTCTTTTGTCATTTGCGTAGATATTTTTTGTATCTTTTGTCAGCTCGTACAGCGGGTCCCGTCGTATTATCGCCGCTAAGCTAATTTTATTCTTCTGTTTTTTTAGGGAGCAAGGAGCAGACCGAGGCTTTTATTAAGCTTCGGAATAAAAACGGCCACTTTTTTACGGGGGCTAAAAATTCTGCAGCTGTGGCGTGGAGGTACAAGATTCATCATTAGGCTTCAGAGTACAGTTTCATTAACCATCATACTGTACATAACCTGCGATCTCTTGTGTTGTGAAAACTGTTTTTCAGTGTGGGTTTAAGACATTATTTTCCATGTTTCCCCTCTTCATTCATTTTATGTTGATGTTATTAGGGTAATTTTGGAGAAGATGGGCCTGCAGGATAAATCCTCTGCAGGCTAAAAAGAAATGGGACAATTTAAAGAAGAAATACAAAGTATGTACATGTGTAATGAATTATATAATGTGTACGTGCTCTGTTGATACAAACCAGATTCTAAAAAAGTTGGGACACTAAACAAATTGTGAATAAAAACTGAATGCAATGATGTGGAGGTGCCAACATCTAATATTTTATTCAGAATAGAACACAAATCACAGATCTAAAGTTTAAACTGAGAGAATGTATCATTTTAAATGAAAAATATGTTGTTTCAAAATGTCATGGCGTCAACAAATCCCAAAAAAAGTTGCGACAAGTCCTGAACATAGTTCTCTGCATTAATGGTGCCTTTCCAGACATGCAAGCTGCCCATGCCACAAGCGCTCATGCAACCCCATACCATCAGTGAGGCAGGCTTCTGAACAGAGCGTTGATTGGCGTTCCAGCCACTTATTGTTACCTGTCCCAACTTTTTGGGGGTTTGTTGACACTGTGAAATTTTGAATCAACATATTTTTCCTTTAAAATGTTACATTTACTTAGATTAAACTTTTGATCTGTCATCTATGTTCTGTTATGAATAAAATATTGCCATTTGCCATCCCCACATCATTCAGTTTTTATTCACAATTTGTTTAGTGTCCCAACTTTTTTGGAATCCAGTATGTACATGTAAAATAAAAAAAATAAAACGTTTGTTGCTCTTTTTGCCAACTGTGATATCTTATTTCCTCTGTTCAGGACTGCAAATATCCAGGGTCAGGGGAAGGAGTGAGTGGGAAGCCCACTGCTGCGACGTGGCCCTGGTTTGTCCTCATGGATGAGGCGTTAGGACAGAGACCTTCCACTGCACCTCCTGTCCTCCATCCGTGAGGACAATCCAGGTCCAAGCACAGCAGTGGGTGACCAGGACGACAGGGCTGAGGAGGAGGAAAGAATGGAACAGAGACGAGGAAGAAAGAGGAAAAAGAACAGAGAGGATGAGTTAATGGACAATCAGAGAAGATATGAAGCTGCAGAGGGAGGCAGAAGAGAGAAGGTTGAATGAAAGTAGGGAGATGATGGAAAGATTATTTAGTATTCTAGAAAAAAATGCAAATACCGGTAAATAAATTACAGGTATATTTATGAGTTTTAAAAATGTGTTGGTCTTTGTTTTGTTCTAATTTTGAAAAAATAAATTGATTACAAAAACTAGTTGTCTATAATTCATTTTATTAACAGTAAGTTAATTCAAAACAACAAAAGGTTCTGTGGCTGCCAGCTCTGCAAACCCACGGGACACCACCTGCAGGTCCTCTGGGTTTTTAGGCAGGTGGATGACACCATGATGGACAGCAGAACGAGGCGTCCCAACACTCCTGACTGAGACCACCTGCAGGATGCTCCATCTGCCAGCCAGAAAACAGTTGTCGCCCCCAACCATGTCATGAATCCAGGTCCAGGAGATGAAGCAACACCTCCAGAGACTCCCTGCATCATCACAAGTCCAGTCTAGGATCTTCTTGGTTGAAGTAACGGTCCAGGACTGGGATATTCAGATTAATCCTGTACAAGGGTCTGGTCTGGTTCAGGACATGTAGAGAACAACAAAACATTTAATTTTTTATAAGATATTAAAGTATTATCATAATAATTAGGCTTAATCTACTGATGCTCAATGAAAACGCTATTTTATTAATAAAATAGATGAAAGACCCTGTTTTTAACCTTTTTTTTTTACAACCCCTTTATGTACTAATGGATTTTATACAATAAAATATTGGAAAATGTTATGCTGTATTCTAAATTTCAAATAAGTTATTTATTTAAAATTTTAAATAAGTTATAAATATTATTCTAGTATATTGTTTTATTAAATTATTAGTAAATAAGATAGATTTTTGATTTATTTATTATGCACAAGTTAACAAAGTTAATACTGACAATGAAATTATCCATGAAACTACCGTTTATAGCCAAAAAAAAAAGTAAGTTGGATACAGTATATCTGTCAGCAGAAGATATAAAACATGCCACCAGCAGTGATAAAGCAGCGATAAAGTTCTGTATTTCCTCTAAAAAAAAAGCAGTAAAAACAGCATTTCAAGCTCCTTAGGCTGAGCGCTGTCACGGTTGCTAGGCAACATCACGTACTCCGACGTAACCGTGAAGGCTAGACCTGTCCCAATTCAAAAGAAATTTACAGCCGGACTTCCGGTCTACCTGGTCTTTGAAGGACCCGGCCTACTTGTACCGGGTAGGCCGGGTCCTTGGTAGTATGCAGCCGTCGGATTGGGACACACCTTCTATCAACATCCTCAAAGCAAAGATGGCATCTGTGGTGCTCTTTCTTGGCATGAAACCATACTGCTGCTCACAGATAGTCACCTTTTGTCTTGCTTCCACAACTCTCTCCCAGATCTTCGTGTGGCTCATCAACTTAATTTCCCTGTAGTTGCTACAACTCTGTACATCACCCTTGTTCTTAAAAATGGGAACCAGTACACTTCTTGAACTTGGCCCTTTTACGGTAAATCAAAGCTTAAGACTTTTTTATTCAAACTGGCTTTTAGTAATTAAATATGTGGTGACATTTCTGGTTTTATTTTTGCTTTTATGTTGTGTTTTTCTTGATTTTTAATCTGTCTTTTTAAGTACTGCACTGTTTTTTGTTAAGCACTTTGGTCACCACCACCGTGGTTGTGTAAAGTGCTATATAAATGAATAAATGAAATGAATGAATGAAACTTCTTCTCCATTCTTCAGGCATTTTCTCACCCTCAAATATTCCATTAAATATTTGAGTCAAAAACCTCACTGCCACCTCTCCAAGACATTTCCAAACCTCCACTGGTATGCCATCATGTCCTACTGCCTTCCCCTTCTTCATTATTTTCAGAGCTTTCCAGACTTCACCCTCACTAATCTTTCCCACTTCCTGGTCCACAGTTTCTATGACCTCCACTCTTCTTTCTCTTTCATTCTCTTCATTCATTAGCTCCTCAAAGTAATCCTTCCATCTTCCATCACACTCTCCTCACTTGTTAGAACATTCCCATCTTTAATAAGCCTAACCTGCTGCACATCCTTTCCAGCCTGATCCCTCTGTCTTGCCAATCGGTACAAGTCCTTCTCGCCCTCTTTAGTGTCCAGTCTCCCATACAACTCATTGTACGCCCTCTGCTTTGCCTTAGCTACTTCCCTCTTTGCTCTATGTCCCATCTCCTTATATTCCTGTCTCCTCTCTTCAGTCCTCTCACTGTCATATTTCTTCTTGGCTAATCTCTTTCTTTGAATGGCGTCCTGCACTTCACTATTCCACCACCAGGTTTCCTTATCATCCATTCTCTGTCCAGATGACACACCAAGTACCTTCCTACCTGTCTCTCTAATTACTGTTGCTGTAGTAGCCCAGTCACTTGGAAGCTCTTTCTTACCACCCAGAGCCTTTAACAGCTCGTCTCTGAATTTCTCACAACATTCTTCCTTCTTTAGCTTCCACCATTTGGTCTTCTTCTCTGATTTTACTCTTTTTCTCTTCTTCGCAACAACAGTCATTCTACACACAACCATCCGATGCTGTCTGGCCACGCTCTCCCCTGCCACAACCTTACAGTCTCCAATCTCCCTCAGGTTTCCTCTTCTACACAGAATGTAGTCGACCTGTGTACTCCTTCCTCCACTCTTATAGGTCACTCTATGTTCCTCCCTCTTTTGGAAATAGGTATTGACTATAGCCATTTCCATTCTCTTGGCAAAATCCACCACCATCTGTCCTTCCTGGTTTCTTTCCTTGACACCAAACCTACCCATCACTTCCTCATCCCCTCTGTTTCCTTCACCAACATGTCCATTCAGGTCTGCTCCAATCACCACTCTTTCCTCCCTGGGAATACTCTATTACTTCATCCAAATCTTTCCAAAATGTATCTTTCTCCTCCCCATCACATCCAAACTGTGGTAACAACTGACTATGTTTAGCATCAGACCTTTTACTTCTACCTTCAGACACATCACCCTATCTGACACTCTCTTCACCTCTCTTCTCTCTCCTCATGTATCTTCTCTCTGTTTCATATTTACTTCATTCTAATATTACTTCTATTGTTTCCTATTTTTCACAATGATCACATTTGCCAGTACTGTATTGTGCTTTTGAATTTTAAAAAGTGTACATGTATAATTAAGTCCTGTATGACCAAATGTTGAATGAGGCGTGTCATCAGAACCTCCATGGGGAGAGAAAAGAAACTCAGGAGGAAGGGGTGGAGGAAGAGGAGGAAAAGGAGGAGCTGGAGGAATCACAGTTTCTGTGGATTTAACAACTTTCACAGCAACGTTTTATTTCTTTTAACATAAGCCGAAGTTTAGCTCGATGTAAAATGTTTATGTTTGAATTCCTTTTTTTTTTCATTACAGTTTTCTTAGATCCATCCATTATCTTTTACCTGCTTCTTCTATTTTGGGTCACGGGGGGTTGCTGGTGCCCATGTCCAGCAATCACTGTGCGACAGGCGGGGTACACCCTGGACAGGCCGCAAGTCCATCACAGTTTTATTAAATATTGACCATCATAAGAAAATGTTGTTTAATAACTGTTGTTCCCATTTCTACTCACAATAGTTCGTTTGGGTATTTGCTACTAGCCTGAGACCCAGAGGAGACATTCTTGTCACATGGCTGAAATTCCTGATAGGTGTGAAAATGACTGGGTTTTAAACATAAGTTTTTGAAAGTTGAAATCTGAGACCTCGTGGTTCAATTTTTATTCATTCATTCAACCTTTATTTATACAGGTTAATCCCATTGAGCCTCTAGTACTCATTGCAAGAAAGACCTTAATTTTAACATAGAGTTCAACAGCACCAAGTCACAAATGGTAAATAGTAACTGGAGCTTATTTATATAGCGCTTTCCAGCCCCCTGTGAGGAGCCCCAAAGCGCTTTACAATACCAACCATCCACCCATTCATACACACATTCATACAACAGAAGTCATCGCAGGGCAATGAACAGAAACATTCCTATATACAGTGCCTTCCAAAAGTATCCGGCCCCCTTGAACTTTTCAACCTTTTGCCACATTTCAGGCTTCAAACATAAAGATATAAAATTTTAAATCTTTGTGAAGAATCAACAACAAGTGGGACACAATTGTGAAGTGGAATGAAATGTATTGGATAAGTCAGACTTTTTTAACAAAAAAAAAAAAACTGAAAAGTGGAGCATGCAATATTATTCGGCCCCTTTACTTTCAGTGCAGCAAACTCACTCCAGAAGTTCAGTGAGGATCTGTGAATGATCCAATGTTGTCCCAAATGACTGATGATGATAAATATAATCCATCTGTGTGTAATCAAGTCTCCGTATAAATGCACCTGCACTGTGATAGTCTCAGGGTTCTGTTCAAAGCACAGAGAGCATCATGAAGACCAAGGAAAACACCAGGCAGGTCCGAGATATTGTTGTGGAGAAGTTTAAAGCCTGATTTGAATACAAAAAGATTTCCCAAGTTTTAAGCATCCCAAGGAGCTCTGTGCAAGCAATCATATTGAAATGGAAGGAGTATCAGACCACTGCAAATCTACCAAGACCCAGCCGTCCCTCTAAACTTTCATCTCGAACAAGGAGAAGACTGATCAGAGATGCAGCCAAGAGGCCCATGATCACTCTGGATGAACTGCAGAGATCTACAACTGAGGTGGGAGAGTCTGTCCATAGGACAACAATAAGTCGTACACTACACAAATCTGACCTTTATGGAAGAGTGGCAAGAAGAAAGCCATTTCTCAAAGATATCCATAAAAAAGTGTTGTTTAAAGTTTGCCACAAACCACCTGGGACTGGGAGACACACCAAACATGTGGAAGAAGGTGCTCTGGTCAGATGAAACCAAAATCGAACTGTCTGGCCACAATGCAAAACTATATGTTGGGCGTAAAAGCAACAGAGCTAATCACCCTGAACACACCATCCCCACTGTCAAACATGGTGGTGGCAGCATCATGGTTTGGGCCTGCTTTTCATCAGCAGGGACAGGAAAGATGGTCAGAATTGATGGGAAGATGGATGGGGCCAAATACTGGACCATTCTGGAAGAAAACCTGTTTGAGTCTGCAAGAGACCTGAGACTGGGACGGAGATTTATCTTCCAACAAAACAATGATCCAAAACATAAAGCCAAATCTACAATGGAGTGGTTCACAAATAAACATATCCAGGTGTTGGAATGGCCAAGTCAAAGTTCAGACCTGAATCCAATCGAGAATCTGTGGAAAGAGCTGAAGACTGCTGTTCACAAATGCTCTCCATCCAACCTCACTGAGCTCGAGCTGTTTTGCAAGGAAGAATGGGCAAAAATTTCAGTCTCTCGATGTGCAAACTGATAGAGACATACCCCAAGAGACTGGCAGCTGTAATTGCAGCAAGAGGCGGCCCTACAGAGTATTAACGCAAGGGGGCCGAATATTACTGCATGCCCCACTTTTCATTTTTTAAATTTGTTAAAAAAGTTTGACACATCCAATACATTTCATTCCACTTCACGATTGTGTCCCACTTGTTGTTGATTCTTCTCAAAAAATTATAATTTTATATCTTTATGTTTGAAGCCTGAAATGTGGCAAAAGTTTGAAAAGTTCAAGGGGGCCGGATACTTTCGCAAGGCATAAGTTAACAGAAGTCAGAGTCAGAGATTCTTTATTGTCATTCGCACCACATGTGATACATGTGATCGAATGAGATTATGTGCAGGGTCCCAGTTACACCCAAAAATGAAATATAAAAGAAAAACAGTAAAAATATCTAAGATATGAACTAAGAAAAACATAAATAAAAATACACTAAGCACTAATATCATAAAAACATTATTTCGAAAAGCAGCACAAACATGAGTCTATGAGCAGATGAGCACAAATGAACACAGCAACATGAAACAGATCAGCAGCAACATGAAACAGATCAGCAGCAACATGAAACAGATCAGCAGCAACATGAAGTGATTTTTCACAGTGATTATTCTGGTTATTTATTCATGAGTCTAACAGCCTCAGGGTAGAAGCTGTTCCTAAGTCTAGTGGTTCTACATTTAATTCTCCTCAACCTGCCTTGAGGGGAGTGGGGCAAAAAGTGTGTGTGCTGGGTGAGTGGGGTCCTTCATGATGCAGGTGGCTCTCTTCCTGCATCTGGAGGTGTAGATGTCTGTGATGGTGGGGAGACTGACTCCAACAGACTTCTGTGCAGCCTTCACCACTCTCTGTAGAGCTTTTCTTTCTGCAGCTGTGCAGCCTCCATGCCACACGTTGATGCTGGAGCACAGGATGCTCTCCACTGCACACCTGTAGAAGGAGGTGAGAACTGGGCTGCTCAGACCAGCTCGTCTCAGCCGTCTGAGGAAGTAGAGTCTCTGATGACCTTTCTTGATCAGGCTGGTGGTGTTGTTGCTCCAGCTGATGTTATCGTTCATGTGTACACCCAAGTACTTGTTGCTGGAGACCACTTCCACTGCAGATCCTCTTATGTTCAGTGGGGTGTGGGTTTGTTCCTTCTGAAGTCTACAATCATCTCCATTGTCTTCGTCACATTGATGTGAAGGTTATTCTTCTTGTACCAGCTCTCCAGGTGTTCCACCTCCTGCCTGTAGCAGAACTCATCATTGTTTGTGATGCATCTCACCACTGCTGTATCATCTGCAAACTTTAACACTATTTGTCTGAGGATCAGACTGCCCTGACTCCATCCATTTTTATTAGTTTCTTGATTTTGTGCTTTTGTGCTTTTTTCAATTCAGCACGAACATGAGTCTGTGAGCAGATTAATGTCTGTACAGTAGTAGTTTTGTAATTTTTATTAATAATAAATTTGTAAACCTGAATATCTCCCACCCACAGCATATTTCTGAATTAACTCCTTTTGCTCTCTACAGAGACTGAGGAACAGATTATACCCTGAGGCTGTTAGACTCATGAATCTCTAACCAGAAGAATCACTGTGAAATATCACATGTTGCTACAAATCTGCTTCATGTTTCTGTGTTCATTTGTGTTCATCTGCTCATACAGACTCATGTTCGTAATGCTGTTTGGAGTAATGTTTTCTATGATATTAGTGCTTAGTGTATTTTTAGTTGATGTTTTTCTTAGTTCATATCTTAGATGTTATTACTGTTTTTCTTTTACTTTTTATTGTTGGGTGTAACTGGGACCCTGTGTACATAATCTTGTTTCATCACATGTACCACATGTGGTGTAAATGACAATAAAGATTCTCTGACTCTGACTATAAATAATAGATAAAATACATTCATCTGAATCTTTTAATAAGTAGCGTGCTGATGGTTCTAGAAGTTCTTTAACCTTGAAAAGACCCATTAAGTTCTTGCAGATCAGGATTGACTGCAGCTGGTAGTTCCCCATTGCCAGAATTTGTTTGACAGCGCTCATT
>JBBPBX010071415.1:0-18325 GCA_038048925.1 Garcialebias charrua | reverse complement strand
AGTGACAGATAGCTTCAAGGTGGAGGTGGGAGTGCATCAAGGATCGGCTCTGAGCCCCTTCTTGTTTGCTCTGGTGATGGACCGACTAACAGATGAGGTCAGGCAGGAATCCCCATGGACTATGATGTTTGCAGATGACATTGTGATCTGTGGTGAGAACAGGGAACAGGTGGAAGAGAACTTGGAGAGGTGGAGGTATGCACTTGAAAGAAGAGGAATGAAAGTCAGCTGTAGTAAGACAGAGTACAGGTGGTCCCCGACTTACGAGCGAGTTCCGTACTTATGAGTTGCTCGTAAACCGAAAATTTGTACCTCGGAACTGCCCGCAGTGGCTATCTCGTAAAACCGGAACTTTGCTCGCAAATAGAAAAAAGACGCTAGCGCTGCGGCGCACACCCGTTTATCAACATGAGACTGAACAAGCGTACTTACTGATCCTTAAACATGCACAACACTTTATTTACAAGCAGTTAGCTAGCACATTACACCACGCATTCATCTATAAACACATACCTGTACAGTTTTTTCTGTACAACAGTGCTTTTCTCCGCCTTTTGTTTTCACACGACAGACACGTCGTCTCTCGCCCCCCCCTCCGCGCGCTCTATGTGCAGTCAAAGTGCAGTGCAACTGTCTAGTCCAGACAGAAAGGACTGTTAGTATCCTAACTTCATACAGAAAAAGTTTTAATAACTTACCGAAAGCCGTCTGCTTGCGCCGCCTTCAGCTGCATCTGTTAGCATTAGCACCCCCGAATCCGCAGCTCCGGGCAGTCCGGTTTATCTGCATCTCCAAAAATGCTGTCGGCTTTGTTATTCCAAGTTAGCTCGTTGTCCCCCGATGTCTTCGGCTTCCAGTCCGACATCGAGGCGAGCTCCAGGGACCTCTGATCGCACAAAGCCGGCTGTCGAAGCAACAGCTCTGGTGGGGTCCGGTTTAGCATGTTAGCCTTAGCTCATACCATGAGCTACTGGTCTCGCGCGGTGCTGTGGGAGCGCTCGGCGGAGCGATCGCGGCTGCTGCTCCAGTCCTGAGACATTCACAGAGTTCAGGGAGTGTTTCCAGTTAATTTATCCGTATGAGGCATCCTCTTATGGGAGAAACAGTCTTCCAAAGCCGGCTGCCGAGTGCCGAGACTTGAACTAATTAATGTAAAATGGCGGCTCCGCCATTTTACATTCATTAGTTCCAGAGTCGGCAGTACCGAAATACCAGTTCATTCATTAGTTCCAGTCTCGGCAGTACCGGAAATACCGCCTCCGCGGTGGAGGCGGTATTTCCGGTTCCTGGTTCCCGCAGGAAGTTGTTCAAAAAAGCACGAAATTATAAAAAAAAGATAATAATGATACTTTCCGTATTTATAAAGCCATTTAAAACATTCACAGCTGCAACAAAGTGCTGTACACATGAAATTAAGAACATTTAAACCCAAAAAAAAATTTTTTTTAAATTTAAATTTCATATTTTTATTAATTATGATAATCTCGTAAAGTCGAACGCTCGTAGGCCAGGGTGCTCGTAAGTCGGGGACCACCTGTACATGTGTGTGAATGAGAGGGAGGAGGTGGAACAGTGAGGCTACAAGGGTCAGAGGTCACAAAGGTGCAGGACTTCAAGTACTTGGGGTCCACTGTCCAGGAAAATGGGGAATGTGGTAAAGAGGTGAAGAAGAGAGTCCAGGCAGGATGGAGTGGATGGAGAAAAGTTTCAGGAGTGATTTGTGACAAAAAGGTTTCAGCAAAGGTCAAAGGAAAAGTTTACAAGACAGTGGTGAGACCAGCTGTGTTGTATGGTCTGGAGACAGAGACATGGACAAAAAGACAGGAGACAGAGACATGGACAAAAAGACAGGAGACAGAGACATGGACAAAAAGACAGGAGAAAGAACTGGAAGTAGCAGAAATGAAGATGCTGAGGTTCTCCTTAGGAGTGACATGGCATAAGATTAGTAAAGAGATCATCAGAGGTACTGCACATGTTGAACATCTGGGAGATAAAGTTAGGGCGGCCAGACTGAGATGGTTTGGACATGTCCAGAGGAGGGACAGTGGGTATATTGGTAGAAGGATGTTAGAAATGCAGCTGCCAGGAAAAAGACAAAGAGGGAAGCCAAAGAGGAGATATATGGATGCAGTTAGAAGGTAGTTGGAGTGAGGACAGAGGACAGGTGGAGGAGGATGACTCGCTGTGGTGACCCCTGAAGAGGGAAAAGCCGAAAGAAGAATATCTAATTAATCTTTTTAGTATTATAATCTTATTACCGTAACTTTTTTTTTTTTTTACCTCTTTGTGTTTTATTTCCAGTCTGGGACAGAGATAGCAGCTGACTTCTTCCTCTTCAGGGAAATTTGCCAGATCACCTGCAGCGAAGAAGTCTGATGACTGAACTCTGAACTTTTCCAGGGACAGGTGGGAGCAGGTCCAAGAAGAGCTTGTTGTGAGTAATGGCAAATACAGCCACACTGCTGCTACTGTTGTTATTGAGATGATTTTCTCCACCACTGGAGATATTCACTGCAACTAGATCTGTACTTTTGGCAGAAAATGTGGACAAGTTGGTCTTTTTGGACAAAAACTTAAAACTTGATTATCGGTAGTTTGATTGTAAACAGTCTGTTGCTGCTTATTGATCTGGTTCTGGCTGTTATTGTGTTTATTAAGATTTTTATTATTGTTAGTACAGTTTATTTATTGTAAAGAATGCCGTTTATTTAGATTAAAGATTAAATTAAGATTATATTACACATTAAACTGTATTCTGAATTGGACAGTAATTTATTAAGCGTTTGTCTTTGCTCAGGCTGGGCGCGTGCCCAAGAGTATAGCAGATCAGGGAGCTCCACCTCAGCTGCCTTTCTGGACTCACCTGCCCCTCCTCACTCACCTGTACCAGCATCACCATTACTTGCCCCTCCATAAAGGTAAAGACATTTTTTTTTCTTTTTTTTCTTCTATTTTTTAAATAACTCCGCTGACACACCTGTCTATCTTTGGCAGCACGGTGGCACAACTGGTAGAGCTGCTGCCTCTCAGCGAGAAGGTTGCCGGTTCAAATCCCGGTCCGGGGCCTTTCTGGGTGGAGTTTGCATGTTCTCCCCGTGCATGCGTGGGTTTCCTCCGGGTACTCCGGTTTCCTCCCACAGACCAAAAAACATGCTTGTTAGGCTGATTGGTGACTCTAAATTGACCCTAGGTGTGAGTGTGAGAGTGGATGGTTGTTTGGTGTGAGTGAGACAGGTCCCTCTTGTAAATGAGTCCCCGTGACTCAACGAGGCTAGCCTGTATAAATAAAGGTTGAATGAATGAAAAATAATCTTACTCACTAGCACCTTCTGCATCACCTGCTCCTCCATAAAGGTAAAGACATTTTCTTTTTATTTATTTTTTTAAATAACTCAGCTGCCTCTCCTGACTCACCTGTCCCTGTTCACTCACACAGTACCAGCATCACCAGCACCTTCTGCATCACCTGTCCCTCCATAAAGGTAAATACATTTTCTTTTCTTTTTTTATTTATTTCTTTTTGTTTTATAACTCAACTGCCTCTCCTGACTCACCTGTCCCTCTTCACTCACCAGCACCTTCTGGATCACCTGTCCCTCCATAAAGGTAAATACATTTTCTTTTTTTATTTATTTCTTTTGTTTTATAACTCAGCTGCCTCTCCTGACTCACCTGTCCCTTTTCACTCACCAGCATCACCAGCACCTTCTGGATCACCTGTCCCTCCATAAAGGTAATTACATTTTTTCTCTTTTTTAAATTTATTTTATTTTATATAACTCAGCTGCCTCTCCTGACACACCTGTCCCTCTTCACTCACCAGCACCTTCTGCATCACCTGCCCCTCCACCTCAGCTGCCTTTCTGGACTCACCTGCCCCTCCTCACTCACCTGCACCAGCATCACCAGTACCGTCTGCATCATCTGCCCCTCCACCTCAGCTGCCTTTCTGGACTCACCTGCCCCCCCTCACTCACCAGCATCACCAGCACCTTCTGCATCACCTGCCCCTCCACCTCAGCTGCCCCTCCTCACTCACCTGCACCAGCATCACCAACACCTTCTGCATCACCTGCCCCTCCACCTCAGCTGCCTTTCTGGACTCACCTGCCCCCCTCACTCACCTGCACCAGTATCACCAGCACCTTCTGCATCACCTGCCCCTCCACCTCAGCTGCCTTTCTGGACTCACATGCCCCTCCTCACTCACTTGCACCTGTATCACCAACACCTTCTGCATCACTTGCCCCTCCCCCTCAGCTGCCTTTCTGGACTCACCTGCCCCTCCTCACTCACCTGCACCAGCACCTTCTGCAGCTCCCGCCCACTAAGCCTTTCTCCCTCCCCTACAACGCCCCTTCCATAAAAGTAAGGACATTTTCTTCTCTTTTTTTTTATAGTACAGTACACTACTATTTTTTTTACTATTTTATTTCATTATTAAACGTACTGTGCAGTATTTTATGTGTTTTTTGATAATTGTTTAGGGTACTGTGTTAGCTAACCGCTTGGAAATAAAGTAATGTACATATTTATGGTACAGTATGTATACGCTTGTTTTGTCTCACATTGAAAAACGGGTTTACTGCGTCGCATAGGAATGCATGTTCCGCGCCGCGCAGGAACGGATCTTCGTAAGTCGAGGACTACCTGTATGTGTGTTTATTTGTCAAAAATTTTTTTTTTGTCAGTTTCGGTCCTATAAATGTCAACACTTCAGCTTGTCTTGGACAAATGTTTTCTTTTACGGCTTGTCTCATCTGCATTTGAAAGAAAAATATCAAAATAAATGGTTGATATTTGAACTGGAAGTGTATTTGGTGTAATTATTTTAGAAAAATTGTGAACTTGGCATTCTTAGTGGAGAAAGTGAAATTTGGAAATGTTTGTTTACTTAAATTGCTATTTTAAGTTCAAAAGCTGCCTTAAAATCTTGAGTTAAATTAACTCAAAAAGGGAATTAGTGTGTCAGTTTAACTTTAAAATGAGAGTTGAAAGTATATATAAATGTTTGTTACTTTAACAAATGAAAACAAGTTTTTATGAATGGATAATGTAAAGTTGCAAGTTGCTTAAACTCAGAGTATGAAGTTCATACAACAAGTAAACGTTAATTAGACAAGGGTATAACTTTATTATTTGAGTTCAAATAGAATATGATTGTAATTTTACTTGACAAGAGTACTCAATTTTTGGAGAATGTATAATGTTCTATAGTTAGTCATTTCAACTTATGGTATCATATTTAAACAATGACTTATCATAAATTGGGCTACTTTTCTAGCTTGCCATCCTAAGTTGGAGAAAAACATTATTTGAAGTTGTGTTAACTTGTGGTTTTAAGGCAGCTTTTGAACTCAAGTTTTTAAGTCTAACCACCCTATTTATTTTAACAGTGTACAGTATATATATATTATAGATTGTCTTTTCATTCACCATTTTAATTGTGTTGTTCACAGGTTCTGCTCTGACTCTGAGCCACCAGAACACCGTGGGTCATGCTGAGTAACAGTGTGTCTACACACAGAAATAAAATGGTGTGTGAATCATCAAAACACCTACATTAAAATACAGCGAGCAGTAAAAAAAATCTTAAAGTTAAAGCATGTGGTTTCATCATAAACACCAACTCCTGAACTTGGAGCATCTCCTGATGGACTCAGTGTGATCGCTGCTGCCTGGAGAAAGTTCCCTCACAGATACAAGACATGCAGCATCCAGCAGCTGGAGGCAGGAGATGAAGTTCACCTGCAGAAGCATCACCCACTCTGCACAGGTGCATAATCAAACCACTGTGACCTTGTGTGGACCACACAGACATGGCTGGACGTCTACAGAAAGCATGAAGCTTCCTAAAGATATTTCTCAGAGCTTGTACTTCAAGGGAGACATAATTATGTAAAACATGCTGTTGACTTATATTTGCACATTTTTGTGTGTTTTCTATAAAATGTATTAACTCACACGTTCATCACATTTACTGGAAATGTTTAATTACATCAAATGTTTACTTCAAAATGGATCTGTTTCATTTCAAATTCAAACAATGACAACAATACGGCAAAGCAATGAAGTCCTGTATAGTACCTGACTTTTTTGTGTCACCCCTAAGAAATTCTTTGTCTAGCTGTTTTTTATTCAGCTCTGACCTGAGCTCCCTGTTTTCCTGTAAGAGACGATTAATTTCTGCTCTTCTTTGTTCGCACAACTGACATTCTGTTTGTCGCCTTTTTGCTGCTGGTTCATCTTCCTCCTCCCCATCTGCAGCGACAGTGATGTCCTCTCGTGGGGTTTCCACCGCAGACTCCACAACTTGCTCATGCTCCTCTCCAGCAGCCTCCACAAGCTGTGTGTGCTCATCTTCTGCTGCCTCCACCACTGGTTGATGCACATCTCCTGCAGCCTCCACTGCTTGTTGATTTTGCCTTTCCATCACTTCCTTCATCTTCCCCTTGTGCTCTGCTGTAACGTCTCTTTAATGGACGAGCATGTCGGTCTGATGTTGACACTTTCACCTCGGAGTGTCCCAAGTGCAGTGTTGGAGCCCAGTCGGGATTTGACTCATCCATCTCATAAGAAGATTTGCCTTGAAGAGAACGCAGATCAGTAATATAATTATTGCCAGAAAACATTACTGTCATCCATCTAGTATATTATTTTTTTAGTTGAAATTACTGAAGTTCCATTAGTAGATTACCTTATTTTAATGGTGATGTATAAATGTCATAACAATGTACTACCCTTAAATATTCAGACACATTTTGTTAAAAGATGAAGCGCTTTAATGTGTAATATGTTGAAATTTGAAAATTGAGATGAGTTACTCATTTTTTGTTACTTATAGATTATTCTTTGAATAGATTGTTTGGAAAAGGGGCAGATATAATAAGATAGTTTCTTCTTTCTGCTGCCTTTCATTTTATATTTTCTTTTTTTTGTCTTTGTTGGGTATTTATTTTGATAAAATGAATAAAGAAATAAATTAATAATAAAAAACAATATGCTACAGTCAATGTGACAACACAATCAACTTTAAACAGTTTATTTTAAAATAACACAGATGTCCGACCTAAACTTGGTTGACCCACTATGCACTGAACTCGACCAAAACATGATACACCTTGACAAAATGGCACAACTCCAGTAAACTGATTTAAAATACTCACCTGAATGGAAATGTCTGGAACAAACAAGCATGTATCTTGTGATGTTGGAGAACGTTACATCAGGACGTCTCACTGCTGATATCCATGCCTCCTTTTTGTTATGGCCGACACAAGCTCGCCCTCGCGTTGTTTCCAGGTAGGGAAACTATAAAACGAGTCCGTTTTCTTATTTTTTTACCTTTTCTGTCGTGTGAACGGACATTGCATCCTATTACACAGCAATTTAGGACCATTGCTAAGCTGTTGAAACCTGATTCGAACAAAATACGAGCAAGGCAGGAAAAATGGCGGATCGACAAAAAACTACAAAAAAAACTACCCACAATGCTGTGCGCGGTGGACCAGTGACATCACGCTCCAAAGCTCTATAATCCGTAAATACAAAAATGTAAGGCAGAAAAAGTACCGGTAGTCGTTGCCAGGTGAGATGGACAGAACAAAACTAGACGAGGAGTAGGCAGAATGGTAAATCCACAAGACGAGGCATGAGGTCGAAATCCAAAGAACAAGGCATGAAGGCCGAGATACACTGAAGCAGACTCCGTATACGCGCGTATACGCGCATATTTTGTGCGTATGTTTTTGCTGCTATACTTCAAGAAACTATCAGCTTTCAAACGCTCTCGTTCTCCTTGTTGTAATATGAGCAGCAGCACACGGAAGGGACTCAACTGAGCTCGCTGATTGGTCACTTTGACACGCCTACTGAAATGATTGACAGATTTCAGTCAGCTCAAAGTGAAACCTATCATGAGCAGCTCGCTGAAGACCGCTGCGGTGTTCTGATGCGGTGTTTCTACTATATATGTTATAAAAAGTTCTCTCAGAAATAAAAATAATAACAGGGAGTGCTTTTCCTGCAGCACACAGCCCACCAGGGAATATATAAAACATTGCGCACCCAGGTAGGACCTGAATTCATTCATTTCATTCATCGAGTGAACGGAGGAAGAAGCGGTTACTTGACTTTAGGCAAAAAAACAAAAGAAAAGGCCCGATCAGCGATAAAAAAGAGGAATTTATTTAATTTGTGTAACATACAAAACAGTCCGGCGCCGGGGAAGTTTAGGTCAGACACCGCGCATCGCGTATGCGCATCGCGTATGCGTAGTAAAAAAATACTTTTGCGCGTACTTGCCCTGAGGGGCTACGCGGGGCTACGCTTTTGCCACAGCGTACGTACGCTGCGTATAGGCGTATCGTGAGGACGCTCGAGTGTATCTCGCCCTTGAATGTCAGGCATGCACATGAACAAGATGGCTGGATATCAGATTCTAAGAATGGTATGATAATCTGGCAGAGGTTAGTGGTGAGTGGGGTTCTCAACTAGGGCGAGGAACAGGTGTGGTGCATGAGTGCTGATAAACTGCAGAGAAATGGGCTTGGCAGATGACAGTAAGGCAAGACGAGAATAGATAGGGAGCAGGCAGAGACTAGTGATTATGACTATAGAGAAGTTTTTGTCAAAGGTTATGGATGTTTTTATTGTCTTTTTAATTTGTGGTTGAGATGGCTGAGAACATCTTTCCTTTCATCTTTCCAAGGCAGGAACCTTGGCGCTCTGACCCAGGCTTACCAATGTTGGCTCTTGGGACATGGAATATAACCTCTTTGGTAGGGAAGGAGCCTGAGCTTGTATTTGTAATTGAGGTTGAGAAGTACTGACTAGATATAGTTGGGCTCATCTCAACATACAGCATGGGCCCCAGAACCAATCTCCTTGAGAGAAGCTTGACCATATTCTACTTTAGAGTTGCCTATGGTGAGAGATGCCGATCTGATGTGGGTCTACTCTTAGCCCACCGACTTGGTCTCTGCGTGTTGAAGTTTCCCACAATAGATGAGAGGGTATATTGTAGGAGGTGGTGAAGAGACGACACGGGAGACGGGATGCAGGTCTTCACTTTATTCACTCCTACTTTCAACTGGCGGGAAAACCACCCAACACCGCCTTATATACCAACATAACATCCGGTCCTCTGGACCTTTCACAATAAAAGCATCCTTAACACCTTGGGTCCACTGGGTGTGAGTAGAGCCCCCTAGTGGTCCACCACAATATTACCTTTGGGTGCGGGGGATGGGTTCTGGCTGTTGTTTGTGCCTACATGACAAACAGCAGTTCAGAGTGTCCGGCCTTCATTGAGTCCTTAGCAGGGATTGCTGGAAGGTGCTCCAACTGGGAACTCCTTTATTCTGCTGGGGAATTTTGATACCCATGTGGGTAATGACAGTGTGACCTGGAGGTGTATAATTGGGAGGAACAGTCCCTCTGATCTGAACCCAAGCAGTTTTCTGTTGTTGGACCTCTGTGCTAGTCATGGTTCGTTCATTACAAACACCATGTTTGACCACAAGGTTGTCCATAAGTACATTTGGCGCCAGGACACCCTAGCAGTGCATTAAGTGGAAAAAAATAAGTGCCGGTACCCTCCCTAATGTCATAATAATATGCATACCTGCAAACTCAGAAGGGATGAAAAAGGTGACAAACGTTGCGCCAACCCCCCCCCCGAAAGATTTTGTAATTTTTTAACATGCTTCAGGTAAAAGTCATTTACTAACCTAATTTAATGAGGACATAAATAGGAAAGATTGTGTCAACCAAAAAATTAACAACCAACAACAGCAGCAAGTCAAATACAGCAGAACATTTTGCTAACAATGCGCTGCTCCGAGTCAACAGATGCATTTAAAAACTTAAGACTTATCTCTTCAGACAGGCTTTTGGTTAATTTTGTACATTGATTTTAGAGTTTGTTATGTTTTACCTTTTTGTATAGTACTTCTGTGATTTTATGATTTTATTTTTCCTTTTGTAAAGCACTTTGTGACTCTCATGTCTGTGAAATGTGCTATATAAATAAAACTTACTTACAGTAAAAACTCATTTCTTAAATATGCTGGTGAAGATGTTTTGCCAGAAATTTTGAATAAAGTAGATGCCATTTCCTGCATTCTTGTGTATTTTAACAAGTTGTTAAACATCTATGTTTACCTACATGTAAACATGATTCACTAACTATTTTAGAGACATCTAACAAAATAAAGTCAGGTCCTGTGGACAGATTAAAAAATTGTTTAAATTATTATTGATCATGAATCAGGATATTTTAGAGACACCTCATTCAACTAGTTCATATAGACATCATCCTGTTTTTAAATTCACTCCTGTGGTAATTAAATTAATGTGATACTTTATCACAGTGGCTTTAGGGGTGCAATTGACTGTTATTTTGTTAATTTTTATTTAGTTTTATTTGTAACACAACATGCCATTTTACTAAACAATGGTTACACTGCATGTATAAAAATATTAACTTTACCCACACGTTGGAGGAGTTACTTCCGCTTCCCTCGCGCTCTGTCGCGCTGCAGAGTTTGTTTTTGTTTTTTTTACAGATTTCGCTGTCGTCTCCTCCCCCTGTCTATCCTGAGGTTGTGATTGGCCAAATGACGCGCTCCACCAAAGATGTTTTATTGTCGTGAAGATGCATTACTCTTTCTTGAAATCCAGTCGGGGGAAATGATGCATTCTAATCTGCCACGGGTCTTTCAAGTGGAGAAGACGAAAATAAGTTCCGGAACGCACCTTACGCTTAAAAAAAGTCCCGGTACTCTCAGGGTTAAATTTTAGAAGTGGCGGAACTGGGTACCCGTGAGTTCCGGCCCACTTAAAGCACTGCACCCTAGGCCGTAGATTGATGATTGACTTTGTAGTTGTGCCATCTGATTTGCAGTCATTTGTTTTGGACGCTCAGGTAAAGAGAGGAGTTGATCACCACCTGTTAGTGAGTTGGATCATATGGTAGGAGAAGATCCAGACAGACACAATAGACCCAAATGTTTGCTGAGAGTGTGATGGGATAGTATGGAAGAAGAACCAGTCAGAAAGACCTTCAACTCGCACCTCTTTGAGAGCTTTACTCACATCCCAGCTGAGGTGGGGGGGGGACATTGAGTCCAAGAGAGCCATGTTCCATGCTCCAGTTGTTCAGGTGGTTGCCTTGAGATGTGGCCACAAGGTTGTTGATACTTCACACAGAGGCTATCCTCAAACTTGGTGGTGGACACCTGGTAGCTGGGTTAGGGAGGCTGACAAGCTGAAGAAGGAGTCCTATCAGGCCTTGTTGGCTGGTGGGACTGCAGCTGCAGCTGCAGCAGTATGAGAAGACCAAGCAGGCCACGGCCTTGGCTGTTGTTGAGGTAAAAGCTCAGATGTGGGATGAGTTAGATGAGGCCTTGGATAGAGACTCCTAATCAGATCAGAGGAAATTCTGACAACCCATCAGACAGCTGACAAAAGTAAAGCAACAGTTTATTAACAATGGGTTCAGTGAAGGTGGGGTACTGTTGACCTCAACAAGTGATGTCTTCAGGAGGTGAAAGGAATACTTCTCAGAGCTTTTCAATCCTACTGGCACATCTTCCATGTAGGAAGCTGAGTTGTGGGAGTTTGGGATTTATCTATTCATAACCATGATTGAGGCTGTCAAAGTAGTTAAAAAGCTCTGTGGCAGCAGGGCTCCGGGGTGTGGATGAGTTCTGCCCTGATTATTCTAAGGCTCTGGATGTTGTGGGCTGTCTTGGTTGACATGGCTTTGCAACATCACATGGACATTGTGGGCAGAGCCACTGGATTGGTAAGCAAGCAATGCAAGAGTGGCTGGCACTGGCAGCAAGTTGGACCCCTTCAGGGTGGGAGCTGGATTCCTTCAGGGCTGCCTGTTGTCACCAATTCTGTTAATAAATTTCATGGACAGTTTCTAGGTGTAAGGATAGCTCTTGTCTGGTGTAGGGTGAGGTTCTGCCTAATGTGGAGGAGTTAAAGTATCTTGGGGTTTGTTCATGGTTGAGGGAAGAATGAAGTGTGAGACTGACAGATGGATTGGTGAGGCGTCTGCAGTTTACGGACTCTGTGATGTTCTGTTGTGGTAAACAGGAAGCTGAGCTGTAAAATGATGTTCTCTGTTTACAGGTCGGTCTATGTACCTACCCTCACCTATAACCACAAACTCTGGGTAGTGACCATAAGAATGAGGTTGTGGATACAAGCAGTTGAAAGGAATTTCCTCTGCAGGGTAGCTGGACTCTCTTTTAGAGATAGGGTGAGAAGTTTGGTTTGACTACCTGGTGGGGCTCGGGTCCTCTGGTCCTGTTGGGCCCTGGCCTTGTGGGGGGCGTCCTCAGGGCAAGGGCCTCTGTGCTCAGACCTGGATCTGCCTCGGGGCAGCGGGTTCCGGTGGGGGCCTATGAGTTTGACGCTATTGGCCCCAGGGTGTCACTGCGTGTGGTCACTGGTAGGGCTTTTCCGGTTCTCCCCTATGGTCCGATCTGGGGGTAGGTGAGTGGTTCATCCTGTGTGGGTGGCTCTGGGGGCTCCACGCTCGGGGTCCCTCTTGGGGTCTTGGGCTCTGGTCCCCCCTTTGTCTGCCTCAGGTCTTGGGGGTCGGGTCTCTGCTGCTTCACAGTCACTATTAAATGTTCTATTAGAGAAGCCTTATACACTTATGCATGCTCTCAACCACACACAAATAGATGTAGGGATGCATATGCAGTTATCAAAGTCAAAGTCAAAGTCAACTTTATTGTCAGAACTGCAATATGTACAGGACATACACAGGATTGAAATTGCGTTTCTCTCAGTCCCTCGGTGCAACAGTAACCATTTAAACACTAAAACACTGAAACATTTAATAAACATAAGCATAAAATAGTAAAAGTGTAACACTGTCCTGAGTTTTTGCATAGTAGTATAAAAGTATGAAAATTTACACCAACACTAAAACACTAAACATTTAATGAACATAAGCATAAAATGAAATAATAAAAGTGTAATACTGTCCTGAGTTTTTGCATAGTAGTATAAAAAGTATATCTATAAAATAAACTGAAGGTTCTAGCATTGACATTTGCAAAGAGTGGCAAAGCAGCATATGAGTTAATGTACACAGTATATGTATGAGGTAGTTGATGTTGGTATAGAGGCAAAGTGGCATATGCAGTAAGGCACATTGGGCATCCTTAAATAAGGCTGGTCAGAGAATACTGTATATGTATCAGCAGTAGTGTAGATATAAAAGTAGTGTAAATGTAAACAGTAGTAATAAATGTAAACAGTAGTAATAAATGTAAACAGTGAATGTAAACAGTAGTATGACTATAGGCAGTAATGTAATACAAACATTAGTGCAAATATGAGAAGTAGTGCAAACTGAATGAGCACATGACCGAGAGTTTAGTGAATAACCCGTTTGATGACACAGAGTCCAGTGTTAAAATCTTTGTGTTGTGTGGTAATGTGTGAGAAAGTTTTTTGTGTTAAGGCAGTTCAAATGGGAGGGGAGGCAGAGCAGGCAGAGTGTTTAGCATCCTGACTGCCTGATGAACAGAGCTGTCTCTCAGTCTGCTGGTTCGAGCCTGGAGACTCCTCAGTCTCCTCCCTGATGGCAGCAGTCTGAAGCAGCTGTGTAGTGGGTGTGTGGGATCACCTGCCATGCAGAGGGCTTTCCGAGTGAGGCGGTTGCTGTGTAACGCAAAATTACACCACACGCGTTGCGGTCCGCCCCGCTCCGGTCCGACCTCCGCAGCAAATACGCACCCATTATAATCAATGACAGAATTTACACTGGCTCCGCACGGCGGCGGCGAGCTGCGGAGAGCGGACGGCAGTCCGTCAAAATTAGAAATTTTTCTATTTCTGCCGGACGCCGGAGCTGTGCGGAGTCAACTTTTGAAGATTACGTCGCACCAACAGGAAAAGGAACGAGCACAACTTCCGTATTTACAAAATAAAATCACCACGGGCGGACTTAATCCTAGCTCTATACGGATTTATTTGTACAAAAATGCTTTCAAACTATCATTTATGACTACGCCTACAAACGCAATACAATAAATAAATAAATAAATAAAGTATTTTATTCTGAAATGTAATACATCACTTCCTGTTGCTCAAACCATGTCCTGTCGCTCATTTACGAGAGAAGATCAAGGCAGCAGTCTCTACTGTTGTTCTCCTTCTTCCACCGAATGAATTGTTTTGTTCTGACTTACTTATTTATCACTTGATTTATCGCGCGATCCCGCAAATCCCGCGCATGCGTCTAGGAGCGGCGCATGCAGGCGGACCTGAGCTGAGTGGAGGTAGTGGAAATTGGAGTTTGAGACGCTCAGCTGCGACCTGCGGAGCGGAGCGGACCGCAAGTAGTGTAATTTTGGGGTAAGTCCTGCAGTGAGGGGAAGGAGGTGCCGACGATCTTCTCAGCTGCTTTCATGATGCGCTGGAGGCTCTTGCGGCAGGATGCAGTACATGCACCAAACCACACAGTGATGCAGCTGGTCAGGACACTTTCTATGGCACCTCTGTAGAAGGTGCACATGATGGGGGTTGAAGCTCCAGCCCTTTTCAGCTTGCGGAGAAAGTAGAGACGCTGGTGAGCCTTCTTGGCCAGTGATGCAGTGTTCCTGCTCCAGGACAGGTCCTCTGAGACGTGCACTCCCAGGAACTTGGTGCTGTCTACTCTCTCCACTGCGGTGCTGTTGATGGTCAGAGGGGCATGTTGGGCATCCCTCTTCCTGAAGTCCACAACAATCTCCTTTGTCTTCTCCACGTTGAGAGTGAGATTGTTGTGTCCGCACCACAAGGCCAGGCGGCTCACCTCGTTCCTGTAGTCCGTCTCATCGTTGTTGCTGATGAGACCTACCACTGTTGTGTCGTCCGCAAACTTGATGAAGTGGTTGGAGCTGTATGATGGTGTGCAGTCGTGTGTTAGCAGGGTGAATAGAAGGGGGCTCAGCACACATCCTTGTGGGGCTCCTGTATTCAATGTGATGGTGCTGGATGTGTTATTCCCGACCCGTACTGTCTGTGGTCTCCCGGTCAGGAAGTCTAGCAGCCAGTTACACATTGAGGTGTTCAGCCCCAGACTGTCTCATAGTATGTAGATATGTAGATGTGTATGTGAATGTATGTGCATGTGTTTGTATGTATGTATATATGGATAGGTATGGGTATATATATTTATAGAAATTTACTGCAAAGCCATGAATATTCTAAGTTCTTTATACATATGTATTTTGTTGTTGTATTTTGTCATGTTGTTTGCAGGTGTACAGACAGTGGTCGGGTGTTTTGCCTTGTGCTCTCTTTGTGTAAATTTCTTATATTTTGTAGTCTCACTTTGCGTCTTTCCTTTCTCTCTATCCTATTATTTAAAAAACTCCACTAGATAATTATTAGAAGAAATATTTCATAATAATGGTGTGGAGAGGATGGCTGTAAGGGGAGAAGGGAGGCCACCAAGAAAGAAAGAAAAAAGATAGGGTGAGAAGTTTGGTTATCCAGGAGAGTCTCAGATTAGAGCCGCTGCTTCTCCATATCAAGAGGAGCCAGATGAGATGGTGATGACATCAAGTAAGGATGCTCCGTAGGCACCTCCCTAGGGAGGTTATTTGGGCATGTCTGATTGGGTGGAGACCCCAGGGAATTCCCAGGACACTCTGGAGAGACTGTGTCTCGGTTGGCGTCTGAAGGTCTTGGACTCTTCTTAGAAGAGCTGGAAGAGGTTGCTATGGAAAGAGATGTTTGGGTCTCCCTGCTCAAGATGCTGCCTCCGTGAACTAACTTTAATCACAGATTACATATTTGCTTTGAGGATGCGTATGGAGAAGTACGGAGTGGATCAAAAAGAACTCCATTGTCATTTTGTGGATAGAAAAAAAAACACATTGCAAGGTGCCATGGGAGGAGGTGTGGTATTGCATGAGGAAATCTGTAATGACAGAGCGTTATGCTAGACTGGTACAAGACATGGATGAGAACAGTGGGACAGTGTTTATATTGCTTAACAATATAGTTTGTTAAAATTATTTATTGACGGATACGTCTTTGTTTTTCTTAAAGTGAGTGATCTCCACAAGGTCCACAATTATAGTAGATTTTGACAAACAGATGCTAAATGGAGTCCTGTGGATATATTCTAATTTTCACCAACACCTAATGTACCTCAACAAGTGTGAAAATAGCAAAGCCTCAGTGATTTTTAAAGAAATTGAGCTAAACTTTCGTGTGATAGTATATGATCGAACCAGATTTGGTCATTTTGCACAAGACATTCTTGTCATTTTTCAACCTAGGATGAGCTCAGTTTGAACACTGGGATAAATAGCGGCAGGTGATATGCATTTATTCAGCAAGGAATAGTACCTCTTTTCCATTAGTACCATTAGTACGTACCGGTACAGCACGGTTCGACTTAGCTCAGCACGGTAAGAGTTCATGTTTTCATTATACTTTGAGTAACTGTTTTAGTGGATGGGTTCAGCTCGGAGGCCGGGGCCCGGACCCTGGCCTCGCTTGTTCCTGCAGGTCAGCAGCTCGTAAGATCCTCCGCGGTGACCGGTGGAGCTTGGAGTCTGCAGGAGCGCTAGGCCGGGGCCCGCACAAGCCCTGGCCTCGCGTGCTCTCCCAGGTCGGCAGCACAGACGATTTTCCGCAGTGAACGGCAGAGCTCAGATCCGGGGTGATAATGCCCTGCCTAGCCTGAGGGGGCTCCGAGGCTCCAGTGGAGAGAACCGGGGGGACCGGCGGAGCACCATCTAGCTCACTCTGAATTTTGTCGTCGGACACCAGCACGAAAAATGCCTGTATGTCAGCATTAGACCATAGTGTTGTCGTTATTGTTTTTAAAATCGTAAAAACAGGTAGAGTCGTGTTCGACTTATTGCAAATGGTGGATTGGATTGTTGTGAAAGTTTCTCAAACATCCAGTGACTCCACCCCCTGACCAATCAGTGGGCAACAGTGTTCTGACATCACTTTTTAGGGCTAGTTTGGCACAGTTGGAACCCCAGAGAAAAAGGGACTGAAAAAGGACCCGTTCCACAAACCATTGCTAGTGGAAAAGCCTTGGAATCATGCAAAGTTGAGTCGAACCGTGCTGTATCGTTATTAATGGAACAGGGCCATAAACCTTTCCCTTTAAATTACATCTAGGAGCTTAAAAACTGAATGCTGTTTTTCCTCTTTCTTCTCGCCCATTAAATTTAAAATTCATTAAATTATTTTCTTTATTTTGTGACTCCTCAGACTTTTTTTTTTTCAATCCCCCCGCCCCAGGCCCCGCCTGCCTACCTCTTTCCTGCCTTCCTGTCTGTCTCAGTCCAGCTTGCACCTTCATATTGACTCTCACTCCCTCCTCCTACCCCAGCACCGCCCCCTCCCCTCTCTTTTCCCCCAGCAGGCTGGTGATTGACACTTACAAATTACCCAGTGGTAGTGGCATTGTGTGTGACCCCTCTCTCTCATCTCCAGCCCGCTGCCGCTTTGTCATCTAATTACTGTGAATGCCCGACGTGTTCCCCTGTGCTGCATTTTTAATATGCACCCCATCCCCCAACACACACACACACACACACACACCCCCCCACACACACACACACACACATGCACACACACATGCACTTTATCATACAGTCCTGTTCATCTGTTCACCTGCAGCTTGCTTCTCCTGCCTCCCTGTTAATACTCGGGAGCTTGGACCATCGTCTCTGTATCCTGCAAGTGTTTCCTCTTCACTGCCTCCATTATCACACCATCCCCTCTCTCTGTTCTCCTCCTCTCTTCTCCACGGAGCATCAGTCCATCCCATACATGGATCAGAATCCATGTCAGTGTCTGTGTTCAGAGGTATGATTACAGTGTTTGGTAAACCTGCTGATCAGTATGCCCAAACGAACAACACTGGTTCTTCATTTGTAACATGAAGCCACTTTACATTCTTTCCGACTGATTTTCTGACCAGTAAAACTGGGTTTCTTTTAAACAAATAGATCCAGTCTAACTCTGAACATTTGGAAACGCTGCACGTGGACGCTGTCTATCACGGTGCACTAAGATTCATAACTGGCTGAAACTACTATACCCATCACTGCTCCCTGTATGCACTGGTTAACTGGTCATCATTAACTTCCATCTATCCATCCATTATTTGTACGCGCTTCTCCCTTTTAGGCAGGGGACACCCTGGTCGGGTCTACAGTCCATCACAGTGTGACACACAACCATTCACTCTCTCACTCTCACCTAGGGACAATTTAAAGTTACCAATCAGCCTAACATGCAGGTTTTTGGTCTGTGGGAGGAAACCGGAGTA
>JBBPBX010071414.1:7912-18325 GCA_038048925.1 Garcialebias charrua | reverse complement strand
AAGCTGAACTGTAGCTGTTTGATTTTGATGTTATAAAATCAATAGATTTAATAATAAATGTGTGTCCTAAAAATGGAAAACAATCCCACAAATAATAAAAAAAATGGATATTAATATGACTGATGAGGAAAAAAAATAACTTTAGAGGTAAAAGTACAAAATAACAAATATTATTATTGTGGTATGCCGTGATTACATGATTACTACATTTATCACATGTTCTTTTATTTAAAGTAAATTCTTCTGTGGCATTACATTTTATTATTTAAGTTGCCATTTACCGGTAGTCTTCTAACATGTTGGCATTTATTTATTTTTAAAATAAAGTGCAGATTTATTTAATCCAACAGTACCAACTGCCAGCTATTTTTGATGCAAACAGATCTATGTGAATATAATCCACCATCTCCTCATAGTTTTAGTTGTTTTATGGTTGATTTAAGCAACTCAGTTTGTGTCAAATATTCACCTTCTGGGATTTTTCTCCAGTTTATTTTTTGTAATGCAAAGATTGCTCTAGATTCCAACCACCCAAAAGTTTTCCGATCTGCAGAACACTTGGATTTGCTCTTTGTGTTATACGTAGAAATATGCTTCCAGAATGCAGAATGTTCCTTCTAAGATGGTTAGTGGTTGGGTTTTGTTTCTGGTTGCAGCATCTGCTCAGCCACAGAACACAGGGACTGAAACATTCCCTGCATTGCTGACATGACAACTTTTCATTTGTCAAATGTTAATGTGGCTCTTTGTGCATCTGCACACAAATGCTTTGCAGTCTGTGACAACTCGGTGGCTTGGCACCATGGCCACGTCTGTCTGTTCATCCATATGATATTACTGTATTTGGCATTGATCAAGCTGTCTGCTCTCTCCTCCCTCTCCCCACCTTCTGCCCTCCTACTCGCCTTCATTTTTTCTGCTTCCAGCCACAAATTAAAAGCGGGACAGGGAGTGTTATATCCTTTTCTTTTGGTGCTTGTTTGTTATCACTTGACTTGTTTTGATGACCCATTTTTCAAGTTTTTCGTCCTCACTTCCTTCATCTACTTTACTCTTCACCCGTTTCTCTCATCTGTCTCCTCCTGCATCTTTCTTCCTTACTGCCGCTCCTCTTTCATCCCCCTTTCTCCTGCTCCATCGTCAATTTCAATTTACGAGCGGGTCTTAATGGGACTATGAGAGAACGTTCGATGCTATTGATCGGGATGCCCGCGCATCTTGACCTCAGCGAACAACACCGGAGCGGAGAGGCGGAGGGGGGCTCACTCTTTTCATCATCAGGCAAACACATCAGCTAACACTTTCAAATAATGTAGACACAAACACACAACAGCAGACGAGCACAGATCATTGATCAAAGACCTGACTACAAGAGACAGAAAATATTTGTGCTCTTTTAAGCTACGATAGCGTTAATGATAAGGTGATGCCTGACTGGATCCAGCTTGTTTTGATCTTGTTCAGGAAATTAAAAATGCACACTTTAAGGCTGAGACAACAAAATGCTTGAGATGAGATATTTGAATCAGTTTCTGATTGTACCTCACAAAATTAAGAACTAATTCCTCTTTTCCACTAGTGCCACTACAGCTCGGTTCGACTTGACTCAACTCTGTTCAGCACGGTACAGGAGGTTTTCCACTGCACTGCAGTAACGGCTCTAGTGGGTGGGTTCAGAGATCAAAAATTGATGCCACACACCTTACCAGCTGGTGACGGTAATGCTGGTGGTAAGACCCTGAAACAGGTTTCAGTACAGGGTGAGAATTTATTTTGAATTTTCTGAATTAAAAATAATGCATATTATTAAAATGATAAAATTAAACAATATAAATAAAAATCCTGCTAATTAACTTTTAATTAACTTTAGTTCACCATTAAATCTCTGATGAAGCAGATTCTACAACAACATCGATATTTAAAATGTTATAGGTTTTGTTCATCATTTGATGTATTTGCACTCATTGTGTCTACTTTTATTTCTGTTTAGATGTGTGGTTTATTTTCTTGTTCACTGATTTATTTATTTTTTAGCTTTGCTTTAAAGTTTAATTCTTGTTTTGTACAAAGCTAATTGAACAAATCCTTCTAAAGAGAATAATCAGTGCTTTATCACATCCATACACCAATGGGACACACATCGGTGGCAATGGGGGGTACAGTGTCTTGCAGGGACACCTTGGCATGTGGAATCAAACCCCCAATTCTTGCATTGGAGGAAGACTACTCTAACCACTCATCCACACCCACCCATAAGACCACGGTGTGGTCATTATTTTTAAAATCTTTAAAAAAAAGGTCCACTTGCTCCTCCGAGTTATTGTTATTGCAAATACAGTAGTGGATCGGTAGTGACTCCACCCCCTGACCAATGAAGGGCTGACAGTGTTCTGACATCACGTTTTAAGATCTGAATGGTACATTTGGAACTGGAGCAACGTTGGTTCTGAAAAAGGGGTTAGTTCCACAAATCAATGCTAGTGGAAAAGCCTACATTGTTTTTGAGCAATCAATCTTACATGTGACCTTTTGAATCATAGATGTTAATAAACATAACATAAATAAAAGAAGGCAAGCTGAGAGTTTTAGTCCTTTTTGCCAGGAGAGAGGTGAAAGGAGAAAAAATAAGGAGGGGCATCCTTAATCATCCCAGAGTACAGAGATGATTTCAGGTCTCTCTGAGTGTTTTAAAGTTAAATCAAGAAAGAAAGCACATATTCTGTATTTCAGATCTCATCGCTTTATTTCATCTAAAGCGTTGCACTCTTGATGCTCTCCTCCGACCACACCTTCAATCAATTATTTAGGCAAAAAACAAAGGTCTGCACCCAGACATGAATAATGGAAGGCGGGAAGGCCTGGAGAAGGATGGAGGTTCAAATCTAAACGGCACAGTGATGGAGGGAAGTCTCACACAAACTTCCCTCCTATGGCAAACCACTTAAAGAGGCTGCTCCGGTCAAGCCAGTGAAAAGCAGCCTTCGGGTGCAGTTGGAGGCTAACCATGGAGTAAACCTTCACGGTTTCACAATCTCACCAAAACAGACCAAACAAACAAAAAGTACAAGAAAATTCAGGGCAGGAAGGGTGTTCCTCTTAACATAAAAAGTGTATCATGGAAGAATGTGAGCATAACAACTATTTGAGGACATTCTACTGTTACTGTGAATCGAATGTGGCAACTTGTTTTTACATCGAGTCAGATGGCATGCCACTGAAGAACAAGGAAACAGGACAAGTGAGAGTGAAGACAATTGTGATGTTCACAATGGTTATGGTTATGCTGGCCTTACTTTTGTGCCAAGAACGTTCAGTCCAAACTGAAGGAAGTATTGGATGATGAATAGAGTGAAGTTCAATAAAAAGACAAAACAGTGGACTAAAGACAAGATGGAACAGATTGTGAGAGGAGATAAATACCTTTAACTGGACAACAGAAAACATACAAAATCACTAATTTGGAAATGATCACATGCACACTGACCTTTGTGGTCTTGACTTTGTTTCCCGTGCTGCAGCTCCAGCCCGTGAGGTCCGGTAAAACCTTACACTCCTCACCTTCCATACACGGCTGCATCTGACACCACCACTTTTGTGCTACAATGGAGGCTAAAGGGAAACAAAGTGGTGGATTTGTTTTCAGTCATGTGAGTTTCCGTCCCTGTGCATTAGTGAATTTTGACATCAAGCTGTCCTGAGGCAGGCTTCAGTCTAATTTTCACTCAGCTTCAAGATTTTAACCCAGTACAGCACTGCTCCAAGTGTGGCACACTGATATAAGCAGGAAGCACTAATCTTTTATTCATTAAAACATTAAGAAAGTGGTTACAGTATGATTATGAAGTTAAGACAGCTGGCAAAATCTAAAATTAACAAAGCCCTTTGTGGTGTGGAAAACCTGTCATTTTTGTTTGCTTCATGTGCTACTTTAATATTACAGTGCTGTTATCACTCAGCACAGACCTGATGATTTGCCTGCCACAGTTCCTCACATGCTTGATTCATTAGAGCCAGAAAGTGGAAGTTCAAGTTATGTGACTCAAATATGTGAAGGACATTTCATTTGCAAAGTATGTCTGATCATTTTTTATTTCTCCCAACTGTGACAGAGTTCAGCTTTTGTTCTGAACAAGTTGAATTCATGTTTAAAATACAAACAGTGATAAATATATAAATAAAAATTAAATTCTGAATAAAATCAAGACTTGCACTCATATGTGAGTGCAACTACTGTATATTAAAACTTGATGAGCAACTCTTTTCTAGCAGGACATTCTGTGTTTACTGAATATCTGAATATCACTGAATATCACTGAATATCACTCTTGGGCAGCACGGTGGCACAACTGGTAGAGCTGCTGCCTCTCAGCGAGAAGGTTGCCGGTTCAAATCCCGGTCCGGGGCCTTTCTGGGTGGAGTTTGCATGTTCTCCCCGTGCATGCGTGGGTTTCCTCCGGGTACTCCGGTTTCCTCCCACAGACCAAAAAACATGCTTGTTAGGCTGATTGGTGACTCTAAATTGACCCTAGGTGTGAGTGTGAGAGTGGATGGTTGTTTGGTGTGAGTGAGACAGGTCCCTCTTGTAAATGAGTCCCCGTGACTCAACGAGGCTAGCCTGTATAAATAAAGGTTGAATGAATGAATGAAAAAAAAAATGTATATATCTTTGGCTATTTATCGGTTAAATACCATATTTTACATTGTGATAGGTATTAAACTGGTGGCCGAGGGGCCACATGAGCTCAGCCAGGCCCACTGAAAAGCTCATTTCTGATAAAACTATGTTCGAAATAGTAAATTAAATTGGTAGTATTAATAATAATAATAGCTGGTTGTCTGGTTCCTGAGATGTGGGTTTTAAGTAAGTGTTGCCCCCTAAGCAATTTAGTTGAATAACTGAAAGTTATGCACCATAACTCATGTTCCCTGAAGGAAGGGAACGAGGTGCAACATAAATGCTATGGGAAATTGCGCTTCGCGCGATTACTTGAAGGAATACAATCACGCCTTTACGGCAGGGGCGTCAGCGTCACGCCAGAGACCCCGCCCTCTGGGTATTTAAGGCGCTGACGCCCATCCTACTTCCTCCAAAATGCACTTCACCGAGCTTTCAGCATTGAAAAGGGCCAGGTATGTTGCACCTCGTTCTTTTCCTTCAGGGAACATGAGTTTTGCAAGCTGTTTGAGATAGTCCTCTAGGTTGAGGACAGCCTGAGTGACATCACACGCAGTAACGTCCAAACTGTAATGCTTTGCAAACGTATATGTTGAGCTCCAGTTCGCAACCGCACAGATGTCTGCAACTGGTACACCTTTGAACAGTGACCACGAGGTGGCCAAGCCCCGAGTGGAGTGAGCACGCACTCCAGAGGGCACCTGTTGACCTTTGCTACTGTACGCCCTTTTTATGGCCTCAGTCACCCAGTGTGAGAGGCGCTGCTTTGATAGGGCCCTACCAGTAGCTGGGGCCGCAAAGCACACAAACAGTTGGTTTGTTTTCCTCCATTCAGCTGTTCTCTGCATGTAAGCGCTTAAAGCCCTCACGGGGCAGAGTGCCTTCAGCCTTTTCTGTTCCTGAGTGAGGACAGGAGCAGGAGGAAAAGAAGAGAGATCAAAGTCCAGACTTCTGGGATTCAGAGTCAAGACCTTTGGGATATACGCAGGATTGAGCCTTAGGGTGACCTTTGACCCATCAGGGGCAAACCTGGTACACATTGGGTGCACGGACAGAGCATGGAGGTCACCCACACGTTTCGCCGAGCACAAAGCCAGAAGCAGAGCGGTCTTATAAGATAATAAATCTATCTTAATATCGCTCAGTGGTTCAAATGGGGGATCACAGAGAGCCCCCAAGACCAGAGTGAGATCCCATCCAGGGGTCAAGATCCTGCTGGGGGGTCTCTTCCTTAGCACGCCCTTCATAAATCTTATTATGAGCGGGTGCGCGTCAGGCGTCCTGCTCCCCCAGCCCTTGGGACAAGCTGAAATAGCTGATAAAAACACCTTGATGGTTGAGAAAGAACGATCTTTCTCTAGCAGGTCTTGAAGAAAGGTGAGGAGCTGGACCAAGTCACATGAGTAAGAAATAATATTTCTTTCCATGTACCAAGCTTCAAAAATACGCCATTTCCGGGCGTAGAGAGACTATGTTGACACAGCTCGGGCGTTTTGAATGGTATTTACCGCATTCTTGGGCAGGCCTGAGGCTACCAGTTTGTTCCTCTCAGCCACTAAGCTGAAATTTGCCACAGCTCTCAGCATAAGCGGCGAGGCTGTTCCTTCTGGTGACGTGGCGGGTCCCTGGAGAGGAGCAGGTGGCGGAACCAGCTCCTCCTCGAGGGTCCTGATTTCTGTGGCCCTTTGAGGGCTAACCAGGTTAGGGAGAGGGCCCTCCTGCAGATGTACCTCCATACCTCTCTGATCGAGAGTGTTGGGAGGCAGAAGCAATCTGCTGTCATTATTGGGCAAAAATGGAACAGAATGCCTGTTTTTCCTGTTTTTGTGGGGAGTCATGGTCCTGATAGGGTGCAGGTTCTGTATACGAGCAGACCTCCTCACTCCAGCCCGTTTCATGGTTAGGTCTAGTTCACTGGCCTCCGGCCTCATCAGTGCCCTGGAGCCTGAAGGACCTCCGGGGGGGCTGTGTTTCACCCGATAGTGGGGTGTCGTTAAGGAGCAGAACTGAGTCAGTACAGCGAGCACGGTCAAACGCTGTAGGATCATTGCTTGAACAGGGCATGTCGCCCACTGAGGATAAGGGGACAGCTTCAGCATGAGGATGAGAAGCTGTTTGAGATAGTCCTCTGTGTTGAGCAGTCTTTAGTTTGGCTGGTGACAGAAAGTCCAGTACCCTTCGATTAAATGGAAGAGGAATCTGATTTAGCCCTGGTGCCATTTCTGCTCTGCATTGAGTGTTTACACATGCTGCAATGCCATCATCACTTCCTTTGTGAACGTGTGACACTGGTTTTGGCCTGTGGGCTTCTGTCGTGAGCCCCCGTCACTTATTGGAATCCATTGAATAGGAGCTGGCCCGGAAGGTGGGTTACCAGGTTCTGTCGGCGCGCACCCCTAGAGTGCGGATGTGTCACAGGTCTGTTTGATTTGTGTATTGCCGGCCCCGTGATTTACAACGGGGCGGGGACTGGAACACGTGACCCCCCTCACCTGTCTCTGTGAGGACTTACGGGCCTGTTTGCCGACGCCTCTGGAACTGTCTGTTACAGACAGACCCGAGGCACCCAGCTGGGGCTTATTGATTAGGCTAACATCCCGTGAGCCGTGAGGGAGGGGGGAAAGTTGCCCCCCGCCCTTTATATCGGCTGGAAGAACATAGGGGGGTGTGCTGCTGATGTTACTGTTTTTTTTTTTTGAGTCAAAAAAACAGAGAGGGGCTGTTTTTTAACTTTATTCGTGCTTATGTGTAACGACATATTTGACTTTATGTCACTCACAGCAGAAAAGACATGATTCGTGCGTAAAACAAAGTCACCAGCTTTTTGTACCGTGTTACAAACAAAGTCTGGATGTGAAAAGGTCATTTCGCGTGGGCGGGTGATCCTATAAAGTCAAAAAGAGGGCCTGGTTCATCAGACCCGCTTCTGTCTGGCGTCACGGTTCGCCAAGGAGGCCCTGTGTCGGACCGCCTGGCGGGGAACAAATCTGTTCTTACTCCAGGCGTGTTCGGCCCGAGGTGGGTCCGGCGGTGGTCTCCGCCGGTGCTCGGCCTCGTATGCCGGCCGCTTTTGCGGTGGGACACGTGTGGTTGAGTGGTGTCGAGGCTACGGGGCTCTGCTCCCAGCTGACTCCCTGGGGGGGTGGGTGGTGGGGGGGCTCTTCTGGGTATGCCTACCTGGAGAGCCTCAGCCTGTTTGCATCTCTGGTCTAGCCTGGTCTGAATTCGATCCAGAGCTTTTCCAAATAATCCCCTTGGCTCTATCGAGTGGTGCAGAAAAGGAATTCTTTGTCCCTCCGAGAGGTCAGTTAGGGTCATCCACAGATGGCGTTGTGCGATGACCACCTCAGCCATGCCTCTGCTTTGTGCAATAGCTGCTGTCCCTATCATGCGGAGCACAAAGTCTGTTGCTCTGCGTGCTTCTTCCAGCACGTCTGCGGCAGCCTGTCTGTCTGTCGTTACCTGGAGCTCCTGCAGCTTTTCAGCCAGGTATGCTTGCATCATGGCGAATGCGTTCATTGCTCGCGCCATGAGGTCCTGAGCCCTGTAGCATTTCTCAAGCAGAGAAGCTGAGGCTCGACATACTTTGCTGGGCAGAGTTGGTTTCGTCCCGGATGACCTGGGAGCCAGGTGAGACGCCAGCTTGTCCTCCATTTGTGGCATGTTGGCTATGCCCGCTGCATCCATCCCATCCACGTCGAGCAACTGCAAGAGCGGCAGCAGCATGGGAGCCCTAGGCTGAGTCCAGGTGCGAGTCAGCTCCGTGAGGAAATCCGGAAAGATGGGCATTCTTTCCCTCGTGGCGGCCTGCTGCTTTCAGTAAAAATAATTTCCTGCCAACCTTGTGACTTGTTGACGAGGTGGAGGTTCTGGCCATTTTATCTAAAGCGCATCTGTTGCTCTGCGACACAAGTCGAACAGAGCAGGGATCGAAAAGTCAGTCTCTGGAAGCACAGGCGCCGGGGTGTGAGAGATGTCTCCCCCCTGTTCGTCGTACTCAACATCGGCATCATCCGCAGAAAATTCACCTGAGGCTGAAATCAAGATCTTGTCCTCGTTCATCAAGCCTCGAGTGTCGAAGTCGACTGTTAGGTCCCCGATGGGAGCCAGCGTATCTGGGCTGTCGTCCCATTCGCCTTGGGTGCTGTCCTCCAGAGCCATACCCTCGAGCTCCGGCGTGGGAGTGAGAGGCTCAGTAGTGTCCGGGTCTGTTGGCGCCGCAGCAGCGCCCATGGCTTTGGCGACGAAGTCCGCCCGGTGCCTCCTCACCGCCTCCAGCATCTGGCTGCAGTGTGGGCATGAGTCGGGCGCATCCAGCGCCATTTTCGCGTGCAGCATCCCCAGACAGGGGTGTCCGTCGCCGAAAGGGAAAAACCACATCCGTTGGGGCAGGCAGGCGCGCGAGGTCGGGCTTGCCGTCCTGCTAGTCTTTTTCGGAAGTCTTGTCTTTCGCTTTCCTTTTTCCGGAGGCATGTCCGAGATAAGACGAGCGAGTCCTTCCAAAATCCTTTTTTTTTTTTTTGAGACGTCTCCTCCGTCGTGTCGCTTTCGCTGGCTAGCCTGCTACGAAATTAGCAGAGGTAGCGATGTGACGCAGTTAGCGCCGTCGAGCGAAGCAGTCTGCGGAGAGAGGAGAAGAAAATACTTCGGGGTTAAGGAAAAATGTGCCGGACTAGCTTTCGCTAGCCCGGCAGTACGCAGGAAGAATTCTCTGTACGTCCTGTGTAGGGAGCAAGCTCACCTCTGGTCGAGCGATGAAGCACAGAGAAGTCCCGCGAAGAGAAGTTCAGGTTTAGGCGAAGTGAAGGGCAATAAGAGGAAGTAGGATGGGTGTCAGCGCCTTAAATACCCAGAGGGCGGGGTCTCTGGCGTGACGCTGACACCCCTACCGTAAAGGCGTGATTGTATTCCTTCAGGTAATCGCGTGGAGCGTAATTTCCCATAGCATTTATGTTGCACCAAGAGACCTGACTGATAATGGAACTGCTTCATGGTATATTTCAAGTAAAAATGTGGTAAGTTTTCTTAAACATTCATTAAAAACATTACCGGTAAATATTTCTCTCTTTTTTTGTTGATGTTTTGTTTCATTTGATGACATTACAGTTTAATCATGCAGGTTTATGGGGCAATAATTAGTTCTGGTATGCAGCACAGTTTGGCTTTTTTTATCAAAACATTTTTAATAACTAATGTTTTTATTTTTATAAGAGGGTACAATAAGACGTTTTTGCAGACTGTCAAACCATCTTTTGGTCCATCTCTGAACTTCCCTGGTACAGATCCACAAATATGTTTTTGTTTACTGTATGTCTGCCTTAATTTAGGTAATTCTGTTGTACATATCAAATTAGTTAACAATAACCTAATCTTGCTTGACTTCCATCTGGTCTTGTTTTGAAGTTTAGAAGTGAAGTCAATGAAGCACCACCGAGGGTTGAGACAAGTAACTTTGTTGATGTTGCACATTTGGTAAGAAGACGTAAAACAATTGTCACATCAGTCTGTGATTTCATTTGCCACTCTTTCATGCTGCAGAATACATTTTTTTATGAACACTGGAATTGTAGCCGGAGTTTTTTTTTGACTGTACCAGCAATATTTTATTTCTTCAAATAACAAGCATTACTGTGAATACCTGTTCTTGTGTAAGAGCTTAGATAAAATAAATTCAAAAACATCAAACTCTGCTACTTTTCATTTTTTCCAAATAACCGACTACATTTAATACTAAAACA